>ML795894.1:331044-372991 GCA_009831015.1 Picea engelmannii
CAACTCACACCAACAGAGTTAAATCTAGACTGCATGGAACAAGCCATAACTGATCAGATCATGGATACACAGATCAAGCACACCCGAAAACAAAGGATACTGCTATATCGAGTTGTCAAAGCAGGCCAACTCCTTCACCAAGGAAAATGGCTCACCAGCGACCAAGTTCAGCAGAAGTTTCCTCATCTCATGGAGGAACTCAATGAAATGGGGACCATTGCTTCCTAAGGAGGGAGGATTGATCCAGGTGGATATCGGTGGCCACCCACCTTTTCCGACTGGCTCAAAACAGTTTTCTGGCAATTTTGGCAATTTACTATTTTTAGTAGGTTTTAACTTCCGGGGCCATTTTGAGGGCCTAAATGAAGTTTTTTTGAGATAGAGATTCTCAATGATAGCCAAAAGCATGATTGAGCCCCCAAAATGAATCTCCTCGATGATACCTTTCCAACGAGCTATCACACGCCTAAAACGGAGATCGTATGAAAAAGTTACGACCCCGAGAAGTTGATGTACTAACTTACCCAAACGGGGCCTACATGACTTTTGGCGCTTCATCTCCTAGGGTTAGATTTTTGGATGTCTATGACTTTTGGCATTCTCATCTATTGTAAAAAGGCCTCTAGAGCCTCATTTTAATCATCTTCTCACAGATGTGAGTAGCAGCCACATCTCTTCTCAGACATAAGCTACCAACGCCCTAGCTAGTTTATTTACATTCTGTCTGTAAGCATATTTCAGTCATTTTGTTATTAATGAAATGAAGTCTTATTTCTGCTGCATCTCTGCGTTTATGTGTATTTCTGTATTTCATTGTGTTCCTACATAAATCCGGATCATCAACATAATGGAGTTATTGAAAGAAAGAACAAGACAGTACGGGAAATGTCTCGAACAATGATAATGGATTCCAAATTGACAGATATCTTTTGGACACATGAAGTTCATGCAACAGTTCACATTCAAAACATATTAACTCTCAGAAAAAAAACTGACAAAACTCCCTACGAGCTATGGAAAGGAAGACCAACAAATGTGAAGAACTTCAGAGTTTTTGGAAGCAAATGCTATATCAAAAGAGAAGATGGAAGAATGGGAAAGTTTGAATCTCGTGTGGACAAAGGAGTACTTGTTGGTTACTCAAGTACAAGGAAAGAATACAAGTGTTACAAACTGAGATTGAAAAAATTTGTGGAAAGCATCAACGTAACAATTGATGAAACAGGTAGACAAGAATTAAAGGAAGAAGAAAATGAATCAATGAAACAACTTTACGAAGAAGAAGTAGAAGATGAAAAAGAAGTAGAAGGGGAAGATGAAGAGGATCCAATAGAAGCAGAAGAGAAAGTTCAGCAAGTTCCTCCAAAGACACCTAGAAGATGAGTACAGAAGAATTATCCTTCAAATTAGATTATCAGAAACAAAGATGCAGGAGTTGAGACTACAAGAAGAATCTGTTCACCAGAACAAACACAACTAGCACTCTCATCTACGATTAAACCAACCTGTTTTGAAGCGGCTAGAAAAGATGAATTTTGGAATAAGACCATGGATGAAAAATTCGATCAAATAGAAAAAAATGACACTTGGGAATTGGTTCCAAGACCAAAGGATAAGAATGTGATTGACACAAAGTGGGTATACAGGAATAAATTGAATGAACATGGACATATTACAAGGAACAAAGCTAGATTGTTATGTAAAGGATATGCACAGGTTTAAGGAATCGACTTTGAAGAGACATTTTCCCTAGTTGCTAGAATGGAAGCAATCGGATTTCTTTTAGCTTATGCATCCTCCAAAAATATTAAAGTGTATCAGATGGACATAAAATCTATTGGAAGATTGGTTTTTGTCATTGATGTCAACACTAGTCATGGGTTTTGGACTGCAAGATTGATAAAGGTATTTGGACATGAAGGACAATGCACATGCATATAGAACACCCATGAATGGATAATATACATCATGTTGTTTCCGGTGGTATATGGCACATCACGTGGATCCTCATGGTCGAGGAGAAATGAATTTTTGAAGATGACAAAGTGAATTGAAGAAGGAAGTACATGTAGGCCCTGAAGATAATTAAAGAAAAGAATTATAAAATAAGAAAGTGTCGGGTTGGACCTAATGTTAAAATGAAGTGATATAAATGGTATAAATAAATATCATTAGACATTCATTTTGATACAAGTTGAATTTCATAGTAAATAAGAAGTAAAGAAGGCCGGATTTCAAGGGAGGATGAAGTCTTTTGGTGATGTGTTCTAAGGTATGTTATTTTCAGGTCATCTTACCATTTTTTCTATAAATTTTTTTCTAGAATGATTCAGATGGTGAAATCGCTATGGTATTGAGAAGACATATCAAGGTACCTCTGGTAAAAATTTCATCTCTTGATGTGCTATAATTATGGAGATACACTTTGTGGAAGATAGGGTTTGTGACTAGTCCTGAAGCTAGTCAATAAACAAGTGTTCCGGGTAAAACAGTCATAAATTCTTCATCAAGAATCCAAATGAAGTGGGAAAAATTTAATTGGAAATCATACGGACTGTAGTTTCTTGTATGTGATTTTTAGAATCAGATGTTAATTATTGAGCGTGGGGCATTTTGTGCAATTTCACTCTCCTAAATAGACCAGAATTGAATAAAGTCTACCATTCTTTCTATAACCTCTCTTTGGGGAGGATTCAAGGAGTGAAAATTGGAGGAGTTTCATAGAATACATTGAGTAATATTATATACAAGATCAAATTACTCCAAGAATTGAAGAATTTCATAAATTGAAGAAGTCTTAGGAAGCATTATCAGGTTCTATGTAATGATTGGTTGATGGTGATGATTTAATGTAAAGTTTTATTATCTCTCATATATTCTTGGGTGGAAGGAAGAGGAAAGGATGGAGAGTTCAACTCTGTCTTGATATTGGAGGATTGTATCTTCCTCTTGGAGGTTTATCCCTCCCTTTACATTTGGAAGCTATAGCTACCTTTGGAATTCATTACTTCCCTTGAACAATAACTATTGATTATTTCTCATATATTATGCATGGTGTATTATGGTGTATTGGTGTAACTCTTATACTATTGTTCATTTATTATTGGATATAGTTGAATGGTTTAAGTATAAGTTGAAAAAGGTTTTAAATTTTACTTGATATTGATTCACCCCCCTCTAAGTATCAACAAAATCATCGTTTCTGAATGGGAACTTGAAGAAGAAGTCTACATTGAACAACCAGAAGGATTTCAGTTGTCAGAGAGTGCAGATTATGTGTGTAAATTAAAGAAGGCCTTATATGGTCTAAAACAAGATCCTAGAGCACGGTACTCTAGACTGGATAAATATCTACAACATGCAAGGTTCAAAAAAGGAAGTTCGGATAGCAACTTTTACATCAAGGTAACTCAAGATAGTATTTTATTAATTGAAGTTTATGTTGATGATATTATTTTTGGAAGTAATGATGACAGGTTAAGCCAAAAAATTTCAAAGGACATGCAAAATGAATTTGAAATGTCATTACTTGGAGAACTATCCTTATTTTTGGGTCTTCAGATATGTCAAAAAAACCAATGAATTTTTATTTCTCAAACCAAGTATATCAGAGAAATGCTAAAGAGGTTCAGAATGGAAAATTGCAAACCAGTTATCACTCCCATGAAAACCAGTTGCAAGTTGAGAAAATATGATGATTCAAAGTCTATAGATCAGAGGCAATATAGGTCAATGATTAGTAGCCTACTATATGTGACAACATCTAGACCAGATGTAATGCAGGCAGTTGGACAGGTGGCAAGATTTCAAGAATCACCAAATGAATCACATGTATTAGCAGTGAAGAGGATTTTCAGATATCTCAAAGGAACATATGAGTTTGGATTATGGTATCCAAAAGGAAAGGATCTATCACTTATTTCCTACATAGATGCATATTGGGAAGGTTGCATTGATGATCGATGAAGCACCAGTGGAGCAGTGTTGTACTTGGGTGAGTCTTTAGTGTCATGGCTAAGAAAGAAGCAATCATAAGTATATTTATCCACAGACGAGGAAGATTATATTGCAGTAGCAGCATGTTGTACACATGTTCTATGGATGAAACAAACTCTAACAGATATACAGGTTGAGTATGATGAGCCCATTCCAATCTATTGTGATAATACAAGCGCCATTAGTATCTCAAATAACTCGGTGATGCACTCCAAGATGAAGCACATTCCAATCAAGTATCACTTTCTATGGGAACATGTTGCAGAAAAGAACATCGGAGTTGAATATGTGGGCACAAAAGAACAAGTGGTAGACATCTTTACAAAACTACTTCCACGGGAAGCCTTTAAGTATCTTTACCAGAGACTATGAGTTATTTCTACTCCAAAATGAATGCTTGTGAATGCTTATCTTATATGTCTTACATGTACATGAGGAAGCACCATAAAGAGGATAGTTGAGGTTGGGATATCAGATGAGTTAGTTAGGGGGAGAAGACCCGAATGGAAAGATACATTTTCCATTGATGACAAAGGGGGAGAGATTGGCATGGTTTGAGGGGGAGCATGAGTGATATGATTTCAGTATTGCATCAAAGTGTTTTCATCAATGCCAAAGGGGGATATTTTTTATTAATTGGGTTGGTTGTCATTGATGTCAACCCTTGAAAATATTTTGGTATAGAATTCCAGTAGCACAAAGGTTTGGGTAATGGAACCAAGTTTGTTTGATGTATAATGGTATGAGTTTTTATATATGTGTAGGTAGGACTATTCTAGATGGATAGTACATGTCATGTCACTTTTGGTGGTATGTGGAACATCACATAACTCCTCATGGTTTGAGAGTTATGACCTTACAAACTTGAGGACCCTCCTATGATTCGCTTGAAACCCCAAAAGGTAAAATAAGTCAAAGTTCTTGTAAAGAAGAAATTATTTAAATAATAAAGTGAAGTGACAAAGTCAAAGAGGATTATTTGAAAAATAAAGTGAAGTGACAAAGTTAAAGAGGATTATTTAAATAATAAAGTGAAATGACAAAGTCAAAGAGAATTATTTAAATAATAAAGTGAAGTGACAAAATCAAAGAGGGTTATTTAAATAATAAAGTGAAGTGACAAAGTCAAGAAGGATTATTTAAATAATAAAGTAAATGGATAAATTTCTAATTATGGAAAGTGGTTACAAGAAGTTTAACCCTAAAATGAGGAAAATGGGTTAAGTGGTCAAGTGGCTATTGGATACATGGACAAGTGGAAAATTGGGCAAATTTGGACATAGGTGACTATGTGGACAAAGTGGCCTAGAAGATGCTTCTATGGAAGCTAATTGGAGAGTATAAAAAAGAGGCAAGGCTCTCTCATTTTAATCACACTTGAACATATTGAATATATACAGGTGATTGAGGTAACAAAATGATATCTAAGCCGAATTGTAGAGGGGGGGGTGAAGTAAAGAAGGTCGAAGTTCAAGGGAGGATAAATTCTTTTGATGATGCTTTCTAAGGTATGTTATTTACAAGTCATCTCACCATTTTCGCAATAACATTTTTTTCTAGAATGATTCAGATTGTGAAATTGGGAGGCCATTGAGAAAACATATCCAATTAGTTGTGTTACGAATTTCAGCTTGTGGATCTTTGTATTTTTGGAGTTACACTCCGTGGAAAATAGTGTTTGGGGCTAGTCCTGAAACTAGTCTAAAATAGGTGTTTCATGTAAAAAAGTCATAATGTATTCATAAAAAATCCAAATTCAGTAAGACCAAATGTGTTGGTTAGAGTACAATTTTAAGTATTCTATGTAAAATTTTCAGATCCATACAACAAATATTTCGTGTGGGGCATGCTCTACAAGTTCTCTCTCTAGAATAAACCAGAATTCAACAAGGTATGTCATTTTTTCTATAACTCCTTTTCTAAAAGGTTCCAAGTAGTGACACCTGGAGGAATTTCATAAAACACATTGAATAATATTGTGTACTATTTTTAGATCTTTATTCATTACAGGTACATAGTTATGATTATTTCAAGTTAGGGTTGTTGACTAATCCAAAACTAGTCATGTGAGACTAAAATAAGGTTTGATGAAAATGCTAGTATCTTGTTAAATTTAAGGAAGGTTTGTAGGTGTGCGATCATATACACCAGGTCTATTATAGATTTAAAAACCATATTTGGATGATGAAATTGACGAGAGATTTTGGTTGAGGTCCATGTTGGGTACATGGTTGAAACAAGTAGTTGATGGGTTGACACATACATGAGGTGTATATTTGATGATGTTGGTACATGTTGATGAGTCATAGTTGATGAGTATTGGATACATTATTGATACATACTTGGTACATGGTTTAGGAACTTGTTTATGGTACAGGTTGATTACAGGTTGAGGTATAGGTTGATGCATGGTTGATGCATGGTTTAGGTTATTAATACAGGTTATTTGGTGTAGGTTGATTGGTACAGGTTTACAACAGTACATCTCACAGTGATATTGTGAGAGTGGTTCCATCATTCTACTTATATGTCAGGGCATTTGGATAGGGAAAGGACATGTGGTTGTATCCACCTTCCAGTTGTAGCCAGAGAACTTAGGGGGTTGTAGCCTTTTTCTGGTTGTAGCCAGAGAATTGGGGAGTTGAAGCTTCCCTTAGGTTGTAGCCTGAGAAACTAGGGGGTTGGAACCTCCTTCCAGTTGCAACTGGAAAACAAAGGAAGTTGGTGCTTCCAATGAATGTAATTCTTCAAGACATATAAGAAAAATAAATATGTGGTTTTCTCCTGCTTTGGGTTTCCTCGTAAAAAACCCGGTGTACTGTGTATGTGTATGATTGTTCATTTGTTCATTTTTTATTTACTCTACAAATATTGGATGATAATGCTACATTCATATAAACCTTGCATTATATAGTTAAAAATGATTAAATGTATCTATTACTGATTCACCCCCTCTCTCAGTAATCCAACAATCACTCAAGAAATAATTGATGAAACAAAAGGAAAGTGTTCACATTTTTGAAGAATCCCAATAGGTCATTGAGAACTTAAGAACTCATCTAGAAGAAGCTAGAAAGATTGAAGAAAATATTGAATATCAAAAGCAGTATTTGGAAGGCAACATAGAAGCACAAAAGGAAGATGCAGAAATGAGAGAGAAGATATTGACATATCATCTTAAGGAAAGAACTAATGATCTAAATCATCTTGAGGCAGAGTTTGGTCAAGAAGATAAAGGACTGGAAGAAGAAATAATCACATTAAAATTTCATCTTGAAGAAGTGAAAAGAACAAAAGAAGTCATGAAGTCTAAGATAATAACAAAAGAAGAAGAGGCTAAGAATATTGAAGAAGAAGTTGTCACATTGAGAAGTAAAATCATCAAACTCAACAAGAACGTTGAAGAGATAGAAACATCCACATCCGTTATAGAGAATGAAGAGAAGAATTCTAGGTTTCTAGAAAATAAGAATGAAGAAAATAGAAAGAGTTATGCAGAAGTAGTCAAAGGAAAGAATCATGGTCAACCAGAATCTAAGAAAACTATTGAAGATACATCTTTAAGAAGACCATCCATGTTCAAGCCGCAAAGAAATTTCAATCATGATCATGATCAGTCAAAGAAAAAATTCAGAAGGACTATGCCACAAAAAAGATCATTCACTCCCAGGTATGCAAATTTATTTTATGGTCATTGTTTTTATTGTACTAACTTTGGACATAAGGTTGTAGATTGGGATTATAAAATAAATGTTCAAGCAAGAAATGCCTATGTGGCCCCATGCAACATTGAATGTTACAAATGTCATAATTATGGACACATAGCTAGTGATTGCAGAAGCATGATCGATACTTTCATGAAAGAGAACACCAATATCAGATGTAAGAAAGTGCGGATAAGAAAACATGAAGAACATGTGAATAAAGACCAAGTCCTAGAGATTGCAAGATTGGAAATAAAACGAGAAGAAGAAAATTCTACAGAGAAAAGGAAAGATGTCAAATACAAAAAGGTTTGGAAAATGACTGAAGGAAAAGAAGGATAGGTAAATAAGGAACAGGTTCAAGAGATTGTACTTTCAGGCATTGTACTGAAAGATGAATCCAAAGACAGAAAGAAACAAGTTAGAGCTCAGAGAGATTATGAATCTACCAATGAAGATGATGATGAATACACATCAGAGAAGGAATTGTTCTGCACCATCTGACTTAGAGACTCCCAGGTAATATGAATATTAGACAGGGGGAGTCTATGCGATAGATGTGACAGAGAAAAGAACCATCCTTCAAGCAACTTTTAAAGTTTGAGAAGACATATCTAGAGCAGTCAGTTAGCAGAAGTATAGTTTGATAGATTAATCAAGACTTAATAATAATATAGTGATAATTGGGTCAGCATTATGGACAGTTGCGGAAGTAAAGTCTTGGACAATATGGAAAGAGATGGATTCGTAAGAACACTTATCAGGTTTGGACAGATATATGATAGTGGATGAGAGCATGGATTCATATATTGGTTCAGAGACAAAGGAACATTATCATAATGGATGATAATTACATAGGAAATGGCTCGAACAATGCTAATGGATTCCAAATCGACGGATATTCTTTTGGACACATGCAGTGCATACAACAGTTCACATTCAAAAAAGATTAATGCTTAGAAACAAAAATAAAAAAACTCCCTACGAACTCTGGAAATGAAGTGCAAAAAACAACCTCTACATCAAGGTAAATCAAGGTAGTATTTTATTAATTGAAATTTATGTTGATGATATTGTTTTTGGAAGTACTAATGACAGGTTAAGCCATAAATTTGCAAAGGATATGCAAAATGAATTTGAAATGTCATTACTTGGAGAACTATCCTTCATTCTGGGTCTCCAAATATGTCAAAGAAACCAAGGAATTTGTATTTCTCAAACTAAGTATATTAGAGAAATGCTAAGAGGTTCAGAATGGAAGATTACAAACTAGTTACCACTCCTATGCAAACCAGTTGCAAGTTAAGAAAATATGTTGATTCAAAGTCTACGGATCAAAGGAAATATAGGTAAATGATTGGTAGCTTACTACATGTGTCAACATCCAAACCAGATGTAATGGAGACAATTCGATAGGTGGCATGATTTCAAGAACCACCAAAGGAATCACATGTGTTAACAGTGAAAAGGATTTTCAGATATCTCAAAGGAACAAAAGATTTTGGATTATGGTATCCAAAAGGAAAGGATCTATCACTTATTGCCTACATAGATGTAGATTGGACAAGTTGTATTGATGACCAAAGAAGAACCAATGGAGAAGCATTCTACTTGGGTGAGTGTTTAGTATCATGGTTAAGCAAGAAACGATCATCAATATCCTTATCTACAGTCAAGGCAGAGTATATTGCAGCAACAACATGTTGTACATAGGTTCTATGGACGAAACAAATTATGATAGATATATAGGTTGAGTATGATGATTCCATTCCAATCTATTGTGATAATACAAGCGCCATCAATATCTCAAAGAACTCAGTGATGCACTCCAAAACGAAGTACATTCCAATAAAGTATAACTTTATATGGGAACAATTTGCAGATAAGAACATCATATTTGAATATGTGGTCACAAAAGAACAAGTGGAAAACATCTTTACAAAACTGCTTCCATGGGAAGCCTTTGAGTATCTTTGCGAGAGACATGGAGTACTTTCTACTACAAAATGAATGCTTTTGAATTCTTGTCTTATCTGTCTTAGATTTACATGAGGAAGCACCATAAAGAGGACAACTTAAGTTGGGAGATTAGTTTCAGGAAGAGTTCAGTTAGGGGGAGTATCCCCAATGACAATTTAGTTAGGGGGAACAACCCTAGATGGAAAGATACATTTTCCATTGATAACAAAGGGGGATATATTTATCATATGTAGGATAGAAATGCTTGGAGAGAGAGCACAAAGGCATGTAGACAGTGGTCTCAACCCCAAGGAGATTTCAGTCAGGGGGATCATCCCCAAAGGGAGATACCCTTTGCCATTGATGTCAAAGGGGGAGACATAGAAACATTGATGAGGAGTATAAGCATGAATGTTATCATGACTAAGTGTTTCCATCAATGTTGGTGTTGCCATTGTTATCACTGAAATCTTGTCCGCACATGGTTACAGGAATCCAACATCTCCAAACAACTATTAGTTCACCAATGGACCAAAAATACCAAAAATCCATTCCCAAAAGGTCCAAAACTATACAACCAATTACAAAATAAGAATGTGCTACGACTATAGAGGGAGCGCGCGCACATGTGCCATCAAGAAATGTAGGAAAAGCGCACATGCACATGATGCACGACTGTGGACGCTAAAGGCCATGCAAACCTGAGAACAACACATTTATGATGTTGGTCGGACTCCCACCCACTTCGGGTTCAGCTTCCAAGTTGATTTGACATCCAAATCTTGATTGAATCTGGCTGGGTGGGTGGTCAGAGACCTAAGGGTACCCTAAAAGGCCCCTTGTTCACACTCAAAGCTGGTTGAATAATGCCTCAAAGTTATGATATAAAAAGAGGCCATGGGTGCACTACATTTTCAAGGAATTCATTTGTAAGGTGATGCAGGAGCATCTCTCCACGCCAGCCAGCCAACCAGCCAGCCACAACAAGCACGTGCATTCAAAGCTGAAGAGAGGCGCAGTCCTCATTTTTTATTTGAAATTGAATGTAATTAAATGCTTAGGTTGTTGAGCCATAGAACCGTGCCTTTTTGCAGGCGTAAGTAGATATGCCTTTAATGTTTGTAAAGGCTGAGATCTCGATCCAGATAGTGGACTAGACTGCCCATTCAATGCAATTGAATAGGGTAGGTAGATTGGGGGAAGCGCTCTAAGAGCCCCATCAGGTAAAAGAGATTTTGGATCTCATTTTTGTGAGATGATGTAGTTGTGTAGAGATTCTGCAAGTAGAGAGTAGAAGAGAGGAGTCGAGACCTTGTTACAGGCCATGCTTAGGAACACCTTGTAAATACAGGCATTTGCAATATTTAATACAAAGAGCAGTTTTTCCTGCATTACTTTGTGTTGAATGGATGTCTGTGAGTGTTCTTTATATGCTGTAGATGTATGCTAGGCATTTGCAGGAGTTCTTGATTTCTAGGGTTGAAGGTCTTTGAGGCTTCACACCAAGAGGGTGTGACAGAACACTGTAGGTTCTGATAGCCATTCATGGAGGATGCACTTCTGAACACTGCAGGTTTAGATAGAGACGTGCTGCGGCACAGAAACTGGAATCAACAACTCGGGAGGAAGATCTCAAGGTTGTTGAATACCTTGGAGGCAAGGTTGTGTGGGAGAAGACACAGTTGCAGAAAGAATCACTGAGGATTTTGTAAATCTCTGCCAAGTGGGCATTGAGCGGGTGCAAGGAGTGCACAGGAAGAGGAACTCTGTTGTGAGTTCAGACAGAAGAAACATAATCACTGAGGATTCTAAGAGCTCTGCCAAGTGGGCATTGAGCAGGTGCATAGGGGAGAAGATACTCTGCTAGGTAGGAGCATCTCTCCACGTCAGCCAGCCAGCTAGCCAGCCACGGCAAGCGTGTGCATTCAAAGCTGAAGAGAGGCGCAGTCCTCATCTTTTATTTGAAATTGAATGTAATTAAATGCTTAGGCTATTGAGCCATAGAACCGTGCCTTTGTGTAGGCATAAGTAGATAGGCCTTTAATGTTTGTAAAGGCTGAGATCTCGATCCAGATAGTGGACTAGACCACCCATTCAATGCAATTGAATAGGGTAGGTAGATTGGGGGAAGCGCTCTAAGAGCCCCCTCAGGTAAAAGAGAATTTGGATCTCATTTTCGAGAGATGATGTAGTTGTGTAGAGAGTCTGTGAGTAGAGAGCAGAAGAGAGGAGCTGAGACCTTGTTACAGGCCATGCTCAGGAACACCTTGTAAATACAGGCATTTGCCATATTTAATACAAAGGGCAGTTGTTCCTGCATTACTGTGTGTTGAATGGATGTCTGTGAGTGTTCTTTATATGATGTAGATGTATGTTAGGCATTTGCAGGAGTTCTTGATTTCCAGGGTTGAAGGTCTTTGAGGCTTCACACCAGGAGGGTGTGATAGAACACTGTGGGTTCTGATAACCGTGCACAGAGGATGCACTTCTGAACACTGTGGGTTCATACAGAGACATGTTGCGGCGCATAAAATAGAATCAACAACTCAGGAGGAGGATCTCAAGGTTGTTGAATACCTTGGAGGCAAGGCTGTGTGGGAGAAGACTCAGTTGTAGACAGAATCACTGAGGATTCTGTAAAGCTCTGCCAAGTGGGCATTGAGCAGGTGCAAGGAGTGCATAGGAAGAGGAACTCTGATGTGAGTTCAGATAGAAGAAACAGAATCACTAAGGATTCTGAGAGCTCTACCAAGTGGGCATGGAGCAGGTGCACAGGTGCACAGGGGAAACAATACTCTGCCAGGTGGGTATTTGAGTCAGTGTGTAGACAGGCACAGAGGAGAGAAGAGAACTCTTTGAGTTCTGGAACTTGAAGAAGAATCCACTGAGGGATATTCGTCGGGGGACTGAACACCCTGAAGGCTCAGCAAGGGGTTGCTTGAGCAGAGAAATAGCCAGGAGGGAATTACATTCTCCATCTGTGGAGAAAGGAAGAAAGAGGAAATCCCTTAGGGGTCTGAGCGATTGAGAAGCTCAGGAGGATCAGCGTTTTATACGCGTGGCGAGAACTCAGAAGTCGAGAGTTCATAGGAGAGAAGAAGAGGACAAAGGTTGAGGCCTTTGGGAACTTGGAAATTCTTCCAAGTGCAGGGAGAAAGTGCGCAGAAACCCAGGAGGAGCAACAAAATTCATCGGATCGGACGAGGAGATCTAGATCGTCGAAGGTTTTCACATCCAGAGAGCACATAGGAAGAAGGACGGATCTGCACCGTCAGATCTAGAGCAAAGAACCCACCAGTCGTTGGATTGGGTGAAGATGCGTGGAGTTTATCCTCTGGAAAGGAGAGGAGAAAAGTGCTGAAAGGCGTTGAGGAATCGGGATATCAGTGTTCGTGATATCGAGGACATGAAGAGAGTCACTCGACATCAGAAACCCCGAATCAGCAAGATTTGATCTGAGCCATCCATTTGGGAGCAGACGCGTGTCATGAGATTACCCACATCAGGGACTCGAGCATCGGAGGTTGGAAGAGGTAGTCTTTCGACTTCACGAGTGGTGAAAAGGCGAGAGCTCTATGTTGTGGGTCTAGCTGACGTCACATCGGGATATCGACACTCGAAAAATCAGAGTTCCCGAGGTCATGAAAGTCAGGACATCAGAAGTCTCAAAAACGTGAGGAATGATTTGAGTCGTCCGTTTGTGGATACATGTGGCGGAGATCCAGACTATCAGGGGAAGTCCCGATAAGAGGGAAAAATCGGTGCATCAGAGTTCGGCGTTTCACGAGTCCTGGAGACGAGACATCCAGGACACTTGAAGTCAAGAACAGCGAGAGGTGATCAGGACCATCCATCTTGAGGGGACGCGTGGCCATGATCGGGCCTCCAAGAAAAGTCCCGAAAGGAGAAGTCGACTGTCGGCATATTGAGAGTCGAGAGTCGGTGAAGTGAGTTGTTTGATATCGTGAGTGGCGAAACCATGATGGAGGAAATCTTGACAAGCAAGAAAGCGCCATCATGGGGCCAGCTGTCAGCATAGCGGAGAATCGAGATTCGAGAGATCGAAAGTCCCGAGGGTAATTGCATCTTGACATAAGAAACCTCGAAACCCGCTATTGAGTCGGGGAAGATCATGGTTGAATGCAGAAGGTCGTGAGGGAGAAAGAAGGACCTATGGATTGGGTTTCCAACAGAGATTCCAGCAGGGAATCGAATGAGCTAATTCAACTCAAAGGTGAATTGGAATGATCCTCTAAGCAGGGGGGCATGCGAGGGTATGGTCATGCCTTCTACTGCGCCAAGTGGTATCAGAGCTTCACATATGAGTTGGAATCAGCATGAGGAGCTGACAGAATAGATGAGACTGTCTGAGAGTCTCATAAACTCAGAGGTGAGTTTAGAACAACAGGTGTGGCTAACAAAGGAGGAGGATCTGAGGGATCTTCTAATGATTGGGGGAATACAAGTATTCCTGCCATTTTCCCAAGAGGAGGCAGAAATCAGTTTTGCAGATGCAGTAGTAGAAGAAGGACAACCAACTGAGACTGTCAAAGAAGGATTGGAGTAGACTTTGGAAGCTGCCCAAGCAGAAGGAGAAGACGAGCGTTTCGAGGAATGGCTCAACATTTTCAGCCAAGAAGCTGAAGAGACTGCAACGTGGGAGTTTGCAGCAGAAGAAGGACAGGAGGCAAACAACACTTGTTTTTCTGATCCGTGGCAACAGGTTGAAGCCCTGGAGAGAAGGGTGAAGGTGCAGAGTGTGCACATCCAATAGGTGAAGTTGGAAACTGATGAAGGAGGCATGGGAGATCATGATGATCTGCTCATGTGCCAAAAAATTTTGCAGCTGAGGAGACTGCATGAGCAGAGCCAGCCATGGGAGAAGTTGGACGAAGTGATCGAATAAATCATGGAGCTGATGATCCGACAAACAGACACTGTTAGCAAGGAGAGGCTGAAAAGGAAGAAGGAAGCAACAACAACAGTAGGATGGAGCGGATGAACAACTCCAGATATTTGTTTGGTATCCAGGAGGATTTCCAACAATTGAGAGGGGAAGCTCATGAGAAGGAGCTCATGAATTTTGTAGCTAAAGAGTTTGATGTAGGAGCATCTCTCCACGTTAGCCAACCAACTAGCCAACCACAGCAAGTGTGTGCATTCATAGCTGAAGAGAGGCGCAGTCCTCATCTTTTATTTGAAATTGAATGTAATTAAATGCTTAGGCTATTGAGCCATAGAACCGTGCCTTTGTGTAGTCATAAGTAGATAGGCCTTTAATGTTTGTAAAGGCTGAGATCTCGATTCAGATAGTGGACTAGACCACCCATTCAATGCAATTGAATAGGGTAGGTAGATTGGGGGAAGCGCTCTAAGAGCCCCCTCAGGTAAAAGAGATTTCGGATCTCATTTTCGAGAGATGATGTAGTTTTGTAGAGATTCTATGAGTAGAGAGCAGAAGAGAGGAGCTGAGACCTTGTTACAGGCAATGCTCAGGAACACCTTGTAAATACAGGCATTTTCCATATTTAATACAAAGAGCAGTTTTTCTTGCATTACTGTGTGTTGAATGGATGTCTGTGAGTGTTCTTTATATGATGTAGATGTATGTTAGGAATTTGCAGGAGTTCTTGATTTCCAGGGTTGAAGGTATTTGAGGCTTCACACCAGGAGGGTGTGACAGAACACTGTGGGTTCTGATAGCTGTGCATAGAGGATGCACTTCTGCACACTGTGGGTTTAGACAGAGACGTGTTGCAGCACAAAAACTAGAATCAACAACTCAGGAGGAAGATCTCAAGGTTTCTGAATACCTTGGAGGCAAGGCTGTGTGGGGGAAGACACAGTTGTAGACATAATCACTGAGGATTCTGTAAAGCTCTGCCAAGTGGGCATTGAGCAGGTGCAAGGAATGCACATGAAGAGGAACTCTGATGCGAGTTCAGATAGAAGAAACATAATCACTGAGGATTCTGAGAGCTCTACCAAGTGGGCATGGAGCAGGTTCACAGGTGCACAGGGGAAACGATACTCTGCCAGGTGGGTATTTGAGTCAGTGTGTAGACAAGCACAGAGGAGAGAAGAGAACTCTTTGAGTTTTGGAACTTGAAGAAGAATCCACTGATGGATCTTCGCCGGGGGTCTGAACACCCTTAAGGCTCAGCAAGGGGTTGCTTGAGCAGAGAAATAGCCAGGAGGGCATTACATTCTCCATCTGTGGAGAAAGGAAGAAAGGAAATCCCTTAGGGGTCTGAGCGATTGAGAAGCTCAGGAGGATCAATGTTTTATACGTGTGGCAAGAACTCAGAAGTAGAGAGTTCGTAGGAGATAAGAAGAGGACAAAGGTTGAGGCCTTTGGGAACTTGGAAATTCTTCTAAGTGCAGGGAGAAAGTGCGTAGAATCCCAGGAGGAGCAACGACAACCGTCGGATCAGCCGAGGAGATCTGGACCATCGAAGGTTTTCACATCCAGAGAGCGAACAGGAAGAAGGATGGATCTACACCGTCATATCTAGAGCAAAGAACCCGCCAGCTATCGGATTGGGTGAAGATGCGCGGAATTTAGCCTCTGGAAAGGAGAGGAGAAATGTCCCAAAAGGTGTTGAGGCATTAGGATATCGGTGTCCGTGATATCGGGGATATTGAGGACATGAAGAGAGTCACTCGACATCAGAAACCCTGAATCAGTGAGATTTGATCTGAGCTATCTGTTTGGGAGTGGATGCGTGTCACGAGACTACCCACATTAGGGACTCGGGCATCGAAGGTTGGAAGAGGTAGTCTTTCGACTTCACGAGTGGAGAAAAGGTGAGATCTCTGTGTTTTGGGCCTAGCTGACATCACATCGGGATATCGGCACTTAGAAAATCGAATTCCCCAAGGTCGTGAAAGTCGGGACATCAGAAGTCTCGAAAACGTGAGGAATGATCTGAGTTGTCCATTTGTGGATACACATGGTGGAGATCTAGACTATCGGGGGAAGTCCCCATAAGAGGGACAAATCGGTGCATTGGAGTTCGGCGTTTCATGAGTCCTGGAGACAAGACATCCAGGACAGTTGAAGTCACGAACAATGAGAGGCGCTCAGGACCGTCCATCTTGAGGGGACGCATGGCTGTGATCGGGCCTCCAGGAAAATTCCTGAAAGGAGAAGTTGGTTGTCGGCATATCGGAAGTCGAGAGCCATTGAAGTGAGTTGTTGGATATCGCGAGTGGTGAAACCATGATGGAGTAAATCCCAACAAGGAGGAAAGTGCCATCGTGGGGCCAGCTGTCAGCATAGCGGAGAATCGCGATTCGAGAGATCGGCAGTCCCTAGGGAAATTTCATCTTGACATAAGAAACCCCGAAACCCGATATTGAGTTGGGGAAGATCATGGTTGAATGCAGAAGGATGTGAGGGAGAAAGAAGGACCTGTGGATTGGGTTTCCAACAGAGATTCCAGTAGGGAATCAAATGAGCTAATTCGGCTGAAAGGTGAATTGGAATGATCCTGTGAGCATGGGGGTGCGCGAGGGTGTGGTCACGCCTTCTACTGCACCATAAGGTTATGTTGCTACTATTCTCTTGGGGAATCCTCTTTTATCATCAAGATCATACTAGAACCATTCCATTGAAGCTATTCATATCACCCTTTGAGTGAATTAGCTTGGGATTGTTTCATCATTTCTTTCAAGTTTTCAAGTTGTAAGAAGAGCTCAATCTTGGGGGTCCAAGAGCCCTCCCTTGGAGGAAGAAGGGACCCAAAGTGCCCCTTTTTCTTTGGTGTTTTCTTTTCACTAATACAATCCTTTCCATTGGTGACATGAGTCTTGTTTGTTTCTTGTTCTTATGTCCTTATGCACTCTAGTTTAGTTGTTTTATCATTCCTAGTTTAATTCTTAGTTTAGTCTTTTATTCTTTATTCTTCTAACCCTTTCCTTTACTATTGTCTTGCTTAGCTAACCCAAATAAGCTCATAAGCACCTTTGTTTTTCTCATCTAGGTGACAAAAGTGGTGCAACAGATTGGCAACTCCACTGGGGAAAGGTATCAATTTCCTACCCCATTTGGGTTATTTTAGCTCTTCTTTCCTTTTATTTAACTAGCAGGTACCATAACCGGCCCAAGCCGACGTGCAAAAAGTCTAATTTGAAACTGAGTTGAGATATTTTCATTTGAAATTTTTCTTCACGGTCGTGTGTCAGACGTGCGCGGATTTGTTAACCCACAAACACGTATTTAGCACATGTGTACCAAACCCATTGTTTTGCATAGCGCTCTCTGTGCACCTGCACCCATAAGTCTCTTTCAGTTCACGCATTGGCGCTTAGAGCACCTCTGTCTAGTCTGAGACCTGTGCACCTGTGCAAAAAAAATACACATTGTAAGCCTTTTTGTGATTTGTGGAAGGCCTCCAACCTCCTTAAAATTGATGTCATGCACATTGTAATTTGCACCACATAGGCACTTAGGGGTAAAATCATAACTTTTCCCTCTTCATATAAAGGGATTAGTCAAAACACATAGGCACTCAGGGGTAAAATCATAACTTTTCCTCCTTTTTTTCATTGCCACAGGGATGGATTTATTTGAATGAAGTTAAGTTAGAATCATTTTACATCACATATAAAACTTACATTGGGACCAGAAATTGGATAACAATCGTCGAGTATGATATTCTCTCATGCTTCAAAGCGACCTTGAGAATCAGAAAGAGGTGGTGGGACAATTTCATCTCCCTTAAAAAGACAAAATCTTTAAGAGAGGACAAAAGCCCCCTTGGGACTCCTCTTAGTTTATTTTTCAAAACACATCTTAAGATTGTAATGGGCCCATACATACCCAAATGCTACAAAGATAGGATAGTGTTGAAATTTGCTTTCTTAGATTAACTCACTAGGGAAGTTTAAAGGTTTTGTAATGGGCCCATACATGCCCACATGTTCACAAATCTAGGATAGTTTCAAAGCTTTCTTAGATCAAATCACATTTAGGGAGTTAAAGGAATAGTAAATGACCCACATGTCCACATGCTAGTTTCCTAGGGACTTTAAAATTCCTCAAGGTTGTACCAACGACATTTAGTTAATTAGGTAATCAAAGAATTGTAAGGACCAAGCAAAGTCCACATGTAGCAAGGTGACACCTAATTTATTAAAACTTGGAACACTTTCACTTGTTCACACACAATATCACCAATCACTCACATAGTTTTATCTAGAAGTTGTGGAGGTCAAAGTAAGTTTCCTCCAACAGGATTCCGAAACACCCCACCCTTTTCTTGACAAAACTATCCACTCCCATTTAATTTCAACGAGGTTGGTTCACACCCCCAATCTCTCAACAAGCACATCTAAAATTTTCTAAAAGCTCACTAAGGTTTCCTCCATAGGAGGTGCCATAAGAATTTTTTAGTCTAGGTAGGATCTCGGGAATAGGCATCCAAATAACTCCCCATTATCTGGTTCTCACATTTTCAAAACAATAGAAGTTGTCAAATAGGGAACTTTAAATCCTCCAAGTCAAGTGTCCCTAACACCATAAAGCAGGGAGATACCCGTGAAGGGTTGAAGGCCGAGGTCTAGTTGTTCTTTACACCCCCTTGAGGCACCAACCTCTTGGATGGGATCCATCCCATGACCCATTTCTTAGTCCGAAAATCTAAATGTCACACTTTGACCGAGGTACCTAGTGACCAAATTTTAGGATATCTACCCAGGTGGCAATTGTGGGTTGCAATTGCACCTTGATTGGATTTTGTGTGGCTATTGGGAAATATCACCAGTTCTTTTTGGGATATGCCCCCTCTACCCCTCATTATAATTGATCACTTCATCCTTCACTAGTTTCTCTTCCGGTGGCTTCAGACCCCACTGTCGAGTACTATTGGAAGGTCCAGTGCTATTTGAGAAGAAGGACGTTACATATTTTAGGACACAAGCATTTTTTTTTCTTTGTTCTCCCACACGGACAAAATCCACCTATCCACATATATGCTTCTTTATCTAAATTGTTCTATGTATGATGCTCTTATGATTACATTTGATTGAGATATATTGTGAAGGTACAAAAAATTGCAAGAAAGGCTCTTGTTTATTTTAAGCTCTCACCACCATTCGCACACATTCACTTAGCTAGTTGGACATCATAGGGGACCCACAAAACCCCCATCATTCCAGACACTTACTAAATCTCCCTCCTATTCTAGGAGGAGTTCCTAGTCTTGCTAACTCATTAGCTCCACCTTCTCACACCCCCGTGAGTGCCACTATCTTGGGATCAGCTTTTCTTGGTTCCACCTTACCTGGGTCCACTTTTCAAGGTCAACCATCCACTCACTCTCCTTTACATGGAGGTGGGAGGCCAAATTCTTCTCAACGGTGAAGTACAAACCCACCTAGCCCCCTTCAAGGGTTAGGTACTCATAACACTAACACCATGGATGGAACTAACCCTCTTCCAACACTCTAGATGCCATATTTGGCTTCTCTCAACATACCAGATCTAAGCAAACTCACCAATGATCCTATATTGCATGACCCCACATGTCTTGCAATGCCTACCAAACTGCCTTCAAACATCCCCAAGTTTGAAGGAAAGGCAGGGGATGACCTTACCAACCATGTCATGACTTTCCACTTATTGTGCTCTTCCTACAACATTATGGATGATTCCATCCGACTATGATTATTTCAATGCACACTCACTGGCCCATCAGCCAAGTGGTATGTAGACGAAAAATCAGGGTCCCATGCGACTTTCAAGTCCTTGGCCAAAGCATTTTTGACCTTCTTTCAATTACCAATCTATCATGGCAATGGTCTTGAACTACTCTCTAATTTTAAGAAAACCTCAACCGCACATATCGCTGATCACATTCATGAGTGGCGTCAATGACATAGTTTGTGCAAAGCAGAAACCACCATCCAACAATGCCTCGATTGGTTTCTCAGATCACTTGTCTCTCTTCTTGGTAAAGATGTGGCTTCTACCTTCCCTCAATCAGAAGAAGAAGCCATCAGTAAGGCTCAACAATATGACCTCATCTATTCACAATCATGATACTTGTACATAATACTACCTGATCTCCCACGACCCGTGCCATTTGGCCAAGACAAACTTGGGATGTCTCACTCAGCAGATGGATTGATCGGTAACACTACACACCACAACCCATAGCCTCAACAACCACCAATGTATGACACACCCCAATATCCCCTTGCATATGGAGGAATCCCTTATTATCCTCCTCCTCCTTATCAACAACCATACCTTCTTTCCCTACCTCCACCCATAAGTGGACCCCCTCCAGCACCCATAATACACCCACCTACCCAACCAGGTGCTGGTACTCCCTCTACCTCAGCCTATACCCTAAGCACTAGTGAAAGTGCCACACCTTCTTATGTACCTTATGGATCATTTCCACAACACAACCCGTACTTTCCATTTCCTGGCCCTCCATAGCCCATGGCTCCACCACAAGGACACCCACATGCTGGGGTTAATTTTTTTCAGCCCTCTCCCATTCAGCAATATCAAAATTTTGAACAACTAAATATGGAAAATCTGACCCATTAGTCGAATAATGCCAAAAAGAATGGAAAAAACTGGAACAATAACAATCCAGGGCAAGGAGGAACTCACCCCCAACAAAACCAATCTGTTGGGGGCAACCAAAACACAGGGAACCAAAGCCCTCAAGGGGGAAATAACAAATGATAAGGGAAAAATAACAACAATCTTCGGACCAACTTCCCTTGTGCCCATTGTAGTGAGTTTGGTCACTATACTCACCATTGCCCCTAAATCACCGACTTTAAAAGGATGAAAGAATTTGTAAGTGGACCATGTCCCCCAGTGCTAGCTTCCCCCCAACAGGCCCCACAAAAATATGTGCAACAACCACGCCCAACCATGATACAAAAACCCATCCCACACTAGGGAGTAATGAACACCCAAAAACACATGCAGCCTACCCTACCACAGATAGGACAATATCCCATTCTAGAAAATCCCGTCAATCGCACTATCTTCCTCACTAGTGAAGAAGAAGTTATTCTACAAACATGCAGTTGTTAATACATCACAACCCCTGAGTCTGATCCCACCACCTCGAATGCACCCCTAGTCATAACTGCCCCCCCCTTGATGATTCCTTTCTATAATACTGACGCACCCCTTCATATTCCTCACATCCCATTATGCCAGAACATCCACAACCCTCAGGCTAGGGAGGCTCATAATTATAGTTTGGTCGATGATTTGGCCCAATATCCTACTGTTATGTTAGTGTTAGAAGTCCTTCAAACTTGTCCTACTCAATGAAAGTCATTACTTTCCACCCTCAGGGAAGTTGACCCCGTGGATACCTGACTCATCACATTTGATCTCGATAGTGGAGAACCTCGCCTCCCTGATCTCATTGCTTTTCAAATACCAGTTAAAATATGGAAGATTACAGATCACCATTGCATCATTGATGAGGGTGCATCCACATGTATCATGTCAAAATCTGTATGGAAGAAACTTGGTTCCCCCGAACTTATACCATCTGTCATTACCTTAAGAGCCTATGATGGATGATCATCTTCTCCCAAAGGACTCTTCCAAAATGTCCCCATAGAACTCGGGGGCAAGTCCATTCTCATTGACATTGAAGTTATTGATGCCCCACTCGATGAAAATATCTTGTTTGGCCGTAGCTACATGCATGGCATGAAGGCATTTGCCTCCTCTGTCTTTCAAACCATGATGTTCCCCCATAACGGGAAGATCGTTACCATTTATCAAGTTTCACATTATTAGCCCAACCCTTCATCCAACATCAATAACATCCTCCCTTTCATCCACACAAATCCCGATGCCTATCCACTCATCGAGATGGGCCCTAGAATCTTCAAAGACCCATCTTTGTTAGGGACATACCATGGAGCACCACCGCTCCTCCCTCCCTCATCTCTAGTATGTTTCATATCCTCCAACGAAATGACAATTGAGGATACTCTCCCTCCCACCGAGGCCTCTTCTATCCCTGACATCCCACTAGTCGCAGATCTCCTCCCTCAATAATCTCCTGAGAACTTGTCAACTCCACCAGTTCATGATTTCACCTCACCTCAGGGACATATCCCTATTTGGGAAACAGTTCCCCAAGCCATTACTCAAATCCCCTTCTTCTACCCCCCACCGGGCATCCAAGATTTTCAAGTAGCTGCAATGCTTACCCTTCCCAATATGGTGCTAGCAATCCCAGTATGGTACCTACATCCACCAGTAATGGTTCCTCAACCATCTCTCCCTCCACAAACTGAAGGTGTTCTGATGCAGATTCCAATACCTACTCCAGAAAAAACACCCTCACCCCCTCTTTCTAATACCACCACTATAGTTTGGGGCAGACAAAAGAAGAAAGATCCCATCGCTCCCCTCACTCCTTGCATCCAACCCCCTTGTGCACTCTGTGAGAGAGAAGGAAACCCCACTAATCGGTGTCCCTCTCTTCCCAAGCTATGCAATCTAACCAACTCCCCCATGCGACCACATCGCCCATGGCTTCATCAAGAACACCCAGTACCACCACAATGTCTTCCACCACAGGCAATAAATGACTGGGAACCAAATTTGCGTGTGCCATATGTTTAGAGTATGGCCACTATACTCATCATTTCCCTACCCTACCTCAGTTTTGACAGACACTCGTGGTAGTACACCATAGTTTTCAACAAAACCCCTCTACCTCCATGTCGCCAAGTACCCAAAACATTGACATCCATTATGTCACCACTTCAGTCAATGAACGTATGAGGTGTCCTTTCACCCTATGTGAATCACTGGATCATTTTACATATCAATGCCCTATGATCATCGAATATAGGCATCACCAAATGGCCCTTATTCAAAATGGTACACCCCCTCCAGTATCAACAGAATCAGTGATTACCCATACTCCATCTCCACAGGTTATCCTTTCCCCTGAACATGAAGCACTCCCTACTCCCCCATGGTTCTTGGATGACTTATACGAGGATTTACCCCTAAATCCCCCCAATTCCCTTGTTCATTTCCCCACTGAAAGTTTACGCTCGACTACCATTTTTAACCCTTAGTATTGTGATATTTGGTTTATGTCAAGTGAACCATCACAATCTCCTTGCATCACTCCCCCTACTTCTTCATCACCTGACGAAAATCACACGGTGACATTCATCGATGTGACTCTTCTGGATCCCTTGTATTCTCGACAATTCCACTGTGATGAGGACATACTCGAGGAATTAACCACACCCGACTGCCCATGGGATGCACTACAGCACAGATCGCTCTTCTTGTCACAGGAAGCCTTCCCACCTCCTAACCAATGCCCCATATACATAGTTGAAACCAAGTATTTTATCCCATCAGGGCATATTGACTGGTTCAACAACCCTATCCCTACCCTTGATGCTTTTGAAGAAGGCAATATGGCCAACATTTCCCCCACCATCAAAATCAATATTTCCATAAAAAATGGAGTCATCGAGGAAATCACTATTGGCACCACATGCACTCCTGAAGAAATTATTTCTTACAAAGCTCTCTTCCAAAAATACCGGGACATTCTTGCCTGGTCATAAATAGAGATGCCCGACCTTGACCCCTCTATCATTGAACATCACATCGACACTTGGCCTGATATCACACCAGTCCACCAAAAACAACAGCCACTACACCCATCCATAGCAACGACCATCAAGGATGATATTGATAAATTACGCGACGCCAGCTTCATTTACCCCATCGCCTATACATCATGGGTCTCCAACCCTGTCCCTGTTAACAAAAAATAGGGCACTATTCACGTCTGTACAGATTTTCGTGACCTCAATCATGCCTGCCCCAAAGACAACTTTTCCACACCCTTTATCAATCAAATTATCGATGATTGTGCTGGTCACGAGGTGTTGTCCTTTATGGATGATTTCTCTGGCTACAACCAAATCCAAGTTCACCCAATCGATCAATACAAAAGCACATTCACTACCCCCTAGGGTAATTTTGCATATCCTGTCATGCCTTTTGGCCTCAAGAATGCTAGAGAGACATTCCAATGAGCCATGACATACATCTTTAATGATCTAGCTCATATCATCCTTGCATACTTGGATGACCTCACCACTCGATCCAAGAAATGCACTCAACACCTCGATGATCTACAAATCATCTTCCAAAGGTGTCGACATTACAATATCCACTTGAACCCCCTCAAGTGCGTATTCTACATCACTATTGGGAGCCTCCTTGGGTTCATCATTTCCAAAAGTGGCATTACTATGGACCCTCTCAAAGTCCAAGCCATCATGAAAATTCTCCCTCCTCGGAATTTACGCCAACTACAGAGCCTACAAGGAAAAGATAAATTTTTACGGTGCTTTGTCCCAGATTATGCCACTCGAGCACACAGTTTCCTTCGCTTACTATGCCATGACATCCCATTCCATTGGGATGACCATGCCCAAAATTATTTCAATGATCTTAAAATGACACTTTCCAACACCCCCTTGATTAGTCCACCCGACTATAACCATGACTATATCCTCTACATATCAGCCTCATCCATCTTAGTAGCAGGAGTTCTCGTTCAAATAGGGGATGATGATCACGAGCATGTCATTTACTACATCAATAAAAACCTCTCAGGGACACCCTTGAAATACATTCACGAAGAGAAGCTAGCCCTTGCAGTCATCCTTGCAGTCCAGAAACTACGCCATTACATTCTCCTTCAAACTACCAAAGTCATAGCAGATTCCAACCCAATGCAATACTTTCTCAATCATCGATAAATTAACTGTAAATTTGCTGGATGGATCATCATCCTACAGGAGTACAATCTGAAATTTTCAACACCTAAGAGAAAGAGAGCTCTCGTCCTCGCCAAACTCATCATAGTTTTCCCCTCCGATACTACCAGTTCTCCCACCAATACCGACTTCCCCTATGAACATCATTTTTATATCCCCTCAAATGACCCTTGGTACGATGATATCATCATCTATCTCCAAACGCAAAAATTTGGAAACCACCTCTCCAAAGATGATCTTCGACGTATTCGTTGCCAGGCACCCTGCTACCTCCTCATTGGGGATATCTTATATTGGCAAGGGTTTGACACCATACTCCATCGGTGCTTGACTATTGATGAGGCCGATAGATTCTTGAATGACTGCCACAACGACGCTTGTGGGGGCCATCTCTTAGGGATGTCCACCACCCAGAAAATCATCTGTGCAGGTTAATTTTGGCCTACATTATTTCACGATTGCATTCATGCCATGAAGCGATGTGATAAATGCTAGCTTTATGCAAACAAAGCACGCGCACCACCTGCTCTTCTACACCCAGTCATTACCGCGGGCCCCTTTTGTAAATGTGGCATTGACTTCATGATTTGTATTCCTCCATCCATCAATGGACACAAATACATTATAGTTGCAGTTGATTACTTCACAAAGTGGGCCAAAGCCATGCCTACCTTCAACAACACCGCTGACACAACAATGCATTTTTTCTTTAACCACATCATATCCCACTTTGAATTACCACTCCAACTATTCTCTGATCATGGGAAACATTTCAAGAATGAGATTTTCATTGAACTCTCATCTAGGTTAGGTTTCTCCCACTAATTTTCCTCACCATACTACCCTCAGTCCAACGGACAGGTCGAAGCTATTAACAAGGTCCTCAAAAACATGTTGCAGCACATGATTAACAAACATAATACCAATTGGAATCATATGTTATTTTCCGTGCTATGGGCTTACCATAGGGCAGTCAAAACTGCCACTGGTTTCACACCATTTCATCTAGTCCATGGAGTTGAGGCCACTCTTCCCATCGAGTGCGAAATTTCCACCTTATGCACTGCTATTGAGATATTACCTGACACTGCTCCAATGGAGAAACATTTTTTGAACTTAGAGTCCTTGGATGAGTATCGTTGATCCTCATTACAGAACAATGAGATAGTCGAGTAACGATCAAAATCCACCCTTTATCACCACGTCAACCTTCACTCATTTAACGAAGGGGACCTTTTCCTCACTTATGATATCACTCACGATACCCTCGGCCATGGAAAGTTCAATTCTCTATGGCATGGAACATACATCATCCAACATTTCCTCACTAAGGGAACATACATCCTGGCCTCCCCCAAAGGCCATCCTCTCAAAGAAACCGTCAACGGGTTGTACTTAAAGAAATTTTATGCATGAGTGTAGCCATACTACACTAGGATTTTTTTTTCCTTTTTTTTGATACATATTTTGTAGAGTTTTTAATCTTCTTTTATCCATACCTCCCATCTAATATATCACTCGTGTTATTGACAGATCCCACCCCCGTCATCCTACCACATTGGGTACGCCGATGGAGCTAGATGTTGGACTCAAAATCTCACTTTGGCTGCCTGGGCCCTCTATTCACCTTCACTTGACCTGCTCCACACCAACAACATATGTTTAGGCTCAGCCACCAACAATCAAGTAGAATACACCACCGACATTGGTCTCCTCATTGAGTCCAGTCATCACTATATTAGTCACCTTAGCATTTTACTTGATTCCCAGTTGGTTGTCCTCCAACTCAATAACATGTACCGCGTTCGCGATCCTTTCCTCTTCCGCAAATACCTGCAAGTTAGATTGTTATCTCGACAATTTGATCCCATCACGTTCACACATTCCAAGACAATTTAATCAAATAGAAGATAATATGGCTAACCTAGTATTCGATTGGCATTTATCACATCAAGTTACCAGTACACATACATCAAACATCCATAATCTGTCATAACATATACATTAGGCATCATAAAAAAAACCCACACAACACATGTACACATTACCAAGATCCCAAAATGTATATCCATATATATATATATATATATATATATATATATATATATATATGTCAAAATGTCATAAGTGTTTACAAAAATAGTACATTGCCCATAGGCAGGTGAGTCACCTCATCCCTATCAATACAAAAATGGATGTCACAACTATACAAAACAGTCTCACCAACCTATATCAAATACCAAAAATACATATCTAGAGGCCCTCAAGGTGCCTCTAGTTCTCTAGCACCAGGTCCTCCCTCTGGCGGAGGTACCCCACCAGCTCTAGGTCCCTCAGGTCCTAGGGGTAACTACCCAGTCATCACAGCTTCGGCTACAGTTGCTCCATGGATTAGGGTCCACAACTCTACCGGCAGCCCAATACACTGCTCCAGGATCCCCTCATCCTGGATCCTCACCCACATCCCCTCGGGCACTCCCCGTAGAACCGCCTCTAATTGGTGACATAAATCATTGAACTCTCCCTCAGCCTCAGCCGGAGGAGAATTTGATGGCCCTGCACTGGGGTCATCATAACAACTTCTCCTGGATGCTCTATCATCATCTCCAGGCCTCGCCCCAACATCCTCTCATTGTTTCCTCTCCCCTTCTCGTGGCTCTACCCTTGGTGGTCGCACATGCCCCTAGCGGGATGGCACTCTAATCAACTCGACCTCCCATCCCTGCAGTCCCAAATCTACATAAACAAACACATGATAGCATCAACATCCATACAAATATCAACCATATGCTCTACTATCTAAACAAATAAAAAACCAACAACATAACATCATACCTTGGTGGTCGAATACCTCTCCCGGAGGTAATATCATCTCGGGGTCATCACGAAAATCTACCCCACTGTACAGAAACTGTAAAATGATCTATGGCATATGACACCACACCTGTGCAACCTCGGCCGTGAAGTAATGGCCACCCTCACCACCTCCATGACGAACCAATATCATCACCCACCACCGTAGTCGCGGCTCTCGTGCCCCTGGTGGGTCAAACAAAACTGTCAGGCACAACATAAGCACCCTCTCTAGAAACCAAGCCACCAGGATAGATCTGAAAGAGAAATCCCCTGACTTGGCCGCTCGACACCTGGTAAGTTGTCCCACCATCTTGCCATGCAACATCAAGCCCCAGGCATAATCCTCACCCCCTAGTGCCTGCTGCATGATCCTCAGCTGGCCACCACTAATCTGCTAAGTTGCGAGCGACCCATACACTCTCACAATCATTGTTTCCACACAACAATGTACTAGGGAATCCATCACCCCAATCCTCACCACGAACCCAGACATGAAATCCTCTCCCGAACAATATGCCCGGGCAAGGGTAGCCAACTGCCCATCTCCAACTATCAGTGGCTTGGTCAGTAGTAGGGTTCCCCGAAAAGAGAGCCCAGTCAGAAAATAGACATCCTCCTCAGCAGAGAATGCCAAGTGCTCCCCATGCACAATGAAACACTACAACTCCAGACTCCACATAGAAATCAGGAATTGCATCATATACTCCTATGCCCTCACTAGTGGACACTCAAAAAACTTCAACAGCCCATAGGTTGCCAAAGCACCACGAACCGTGCGATCCTCATCCCTCACAACCTCCCTCAGTCGGGCCCAGTCCCTCTCTCTCCAATGAATTGACATCATCCCAAGTGATCACCTGCATCCACATATACAGTACTCGATCAACCATCACAACTCATCAAAACACCAAAAATATCCCAAAAAAGATAATTTATTTTCACCCTCAGCTTTGCCTCAAGGGCACAGTTTCTTTCCCCATAGGCACGCACTCATGCACACCTATTCACTCCCCAGGCACGCATGTATGCACGCCTGTTCATCCCATAGGTGCACATCAGATGCGTGTCTGTTCACTACACAGTGGCACACTTATGCGCTACTATCAGAAACACAACCACACACATATGCGTGGATGTGCATTGAACAAGAGCGCATCCCATGCGTGCCTGTCTCCCAAATTGGGGCACACCCATGAGTGAATGTGCCCATTACAGTCACTCAATCATGAACGATTTGCCATCGATCACCCATGCATTTGAGGGGCCCCACTCCCAAAAAACCCACTGTACGGTCCTACCCAAAAATTGACATCTAACTATTGTACAGGAGGATGAGACAACTAACCTGACTCTCACACCTCCTGGATCGGCTTCCTCGCACTCCCAGAATCTTTGAATCTTCTCTATAATCTCCTCTCTAATCACTATAGCAGCAAATACAAATGAGGTGGCAATGTGGGCCCTATAGCTACATATAGGCCCTTTTTGCCAAAATTTCCATGCTCAATTCTAGGAGCTCTGGATGTCTATTTTTCGATCCGTCTTTAGCCATGGGATCAGAATACCGTTGCCTACACAGTCATGCTTCCCGGGTCACCATCCATCCCTGGACCCCAGGGAGATAGTTTCTCATACCACGTTCAGGTATGTAGGCTCATGTTCAAAATTGTCAAATAACTGTCATATGTTTGTTATCTTCAGATATTGTTCACGTCGGGTATTTGGTTTTCATGTGTGCAGGTACTTGGTCATCACACACCAGTGCGACCCCTTCAGGTATATGATCGACACTGGTAGGTAATCATTCCCTATGAATCTCAATTTTATCTCCAGTCACACCCTCTAAAATTTACCTTTAGGGTCCCTTTATCCGACTCTACAGTACTGTCACTTCCACTACATTTTGGTACTATCACCCGGTAGCACTCTCCCCCACATGAGCTTTCCCATTCATAGTCCCCCTTGGCACTTTGACACTCATGTTGTTTTTCACCCTTTAGGGATGGGAGTCCTGATAGTCTTACGGATATTTTAGAATCAACCACATACTCCTTCTCTGCCTTTTTCTAGCCTTCCCAAAAGACTCCCAGGTTGTCTTATCATGGTTCTATTTTGACTGCACGTCCGCAGCATCATTAACCATCCATTTTCATCCACAATCAGTTTGCCCATCTGCGAATTCCCCTTCATTCATTTACCTCATACAGAGACCCAACCATGGGGCCCCTCACCCTCCACCAGTCCCTTACACAACTTGCACCCTCCTAGGCCAAGCCATCTTACATTGGGGCACCCATTTCTATATTTGTACACTCATCCCTAATTATTTATTTATTTTTCACTTGTACAAAGCCTTTGTTTTCAACATTTACATAGATTTTTGTTGTCACCTTTGATGACCTTCCTCCTTTTGGAAAACGCACCCATGTCTCTCTTGGTTGGGGCATCCATTATATTCTACTCCTATTGAAATAGTCCATAAACCCCGAGTATCCCACAGGCCACCTACCTCTTCTCTCTGAGTTATTTCACTTTGTCCCACCTCTGGCACAACTTGTCCCACATCTAGTCGTCCCCTTGACACTCGACCTAGTTGTATGGTTGCTGCCACTTCACATATATCCGCAACCAAGGGAAGTATTGAGTCTCCAAGCATCTTGACTTTGTCCATATACCTCCTTAGTCCCTGATCTCATCCAGTGAATTTTTCAAAGCCCTTTGCTTCTTGGAGTCACGTCTCACTTTTTGTCGACGTCAACACAATTTCCAGAAGGGCAACCGTATCTTGACTCTCATTCCCTTTACGATGAGGAGTCTCAGACAACACAGGGAGAACCATAATTGCTCTTTTTTGTCATTGACCCCCATAAAATTCGACTTCAACACTCTCTCAGGTTACGGTGGGTCTTACTTTGCGACTATTGCAGTTGTTTTTATATTTGCCGAAGACCTATGAAATTTGTTGGGCCATCAATGCCCGCCAAATCCTTGATACTTCCTCTAAGTGTCATTACTTACTTTTGAGAGTATTGTTCCTCATCAAAATTTTCCTCTGCTCTTATCAACACGCCCTCGAGGGCACTGCACTCAGTTTCACCAACATATCACTTCATCTACGGTCCTACACATGTTTTGAGTTACATGACATGAGCATGGGGCATGCCTGCCTCGTTTGTGCACAATTTATTTTTTACGCCTTCAGAAAGGTTGGGTCCCACATATTCCCCTCTCCCTCCAACGAGTCGCTATTGATACTCTCTCTATTTCTCTTTCTTACAACAATACTCTCAATAGAATAAAAATTGATGAATTTCGGCTATACATATGCTCTTAACCTCATCCATCAGGGGGCATCTGTTATCACTAAAATCTCGTTCGCACATGGTTACAAGAATTCAGCATCTCCAAATAGCTATTAGTTCACCCATGGACCAAAATTACCAAAAATGCATTCCCAAAAGGTCCAAAACTATACAACCAATTACAAAATCAGAATGTGCTATGACTATACAGGGAGTCCATGCACATGCGCCATCAAGAAACGCAAGAAAAGCGCACATGAGCATGATGCGTGATTGTCGAAGATAAAATCCATGCACACTTGAGAAAGATGCATTTATGATGTTGTTCGGCTTCCCACCCACTTCGAGTTCAGCTTCCAAGTTTATTTGAAATCCAAATCTCGACTGAATCCGACTGGGTGGCTGGTCAAATACCTAAGAGTACCCTAAAGGGCCCCTTGTTCACACTCAAAGATGGTTGAATAATGCCTCAAAGTTATGCTGTAAAAAGAGGCCATGGGTGCACTACTTTTTCAAGGAATTCATTTGTAAGGTTATGCTATTGCTATTCTTTTGGGGAATCCTCTTTTCTCATCAAGAGCATACTAGAACCATTCCATTGAAGCTATTCACATCACCCTTTGAGTGAATTAGCTTGGGATTCTTTCATCATTTCTTTCAAGTTTTCAAGTTGTAATAAGAGCTCAGTCTTGGGGGTCCAAGAGCCCTCCCTTGGAGGTAGAAGGGACCCAAAGTCCCCCTTTTCTTTGGTGTTTTATTTTCACTAATACAATCCTTTCCATTGGTGACATGAGTCTTGTTTGTTTCTTGTTCTTATGCACTCTAGTTTAGTTTTTTTATCATTCCTAGTTTAATTCTTAGTTTAGTCTTTTATGCTTTATTATTCTAATCATTTCCTTTACTGTTGTCTTTCTTAGCTAACCCAACTAAGCTCGTAAGCACCTCTGTTTTTCTCATCTAGGTGACAAAAGAGGCACAACAACCATCAATGCCAAAGGGGGATATTATCAGAAATTTGTCTTAGGTTTATGGAAAGTTGGTATGGATTATTGGTTTTCATTGATGTCAACCATTGGAGAGTGATATTGTAGATTGATTTTAACCCTTAGTGATTGATGTCAACTCTTGGAGAAAGTCCGGTAGCATAAAGGTTTGGGTAATGGGCGCAAGTTTGTTTGGTGTATGACAGTATGAGTTTTAATATATTTGAAGGTAAAACTATTATATATGGATATTACATATAATACCATTTTTGTTGGTATGTGGAACATCACATAACTCCTCACAGAAAGAGAGTTATGTCCATGTGAAGTTGGAGAACCCAAGTTTGGGTAATGGAACCAAGTTTGAATGATGGATAATGGTACGAGTTTTGATATATTTTCAAGAAATACTATTATATATGGATAGTACATTTCATGCCATTTCCATTGGAATGTGGAATGTCACTTAACTCCTCACGGTTAGATATTTATGGCCATGTGAAGTGGAGAACCCTCACGAGTCATCTAGAAGCCCCAAGAAGTCAAAGTAGTCAAATTTTTTGCAAAGGAGAAATTATTTAAATAATAAATTGAAGTGATGAGTGTACTATAATCAAAGTGTATACAAAATAAATTATTTAAATAATAAAGTTATTGGAGAAATTAATAAGGTTACAAGTGGTTAGAAGTGGGTTAAGATGGTTAAAAGGTAACCCCTTGAGGAAGGTACATGAAACTGTAAATAAGAGGCAAGGCTCTCTCATTTTAATTACACTTGAGAATATTGAATATATATAGGTGACTGAGGTAACCAAAGCATATCTAAGCCAAATTTCAGAAGGAAGGTGAAGTAAAGAAGGCCGGAATTCAAGGGAGGAAAATTTATTTTGATGATTCTTTGTAAGATATGTTATTTACAGGTCATCTCACCATTTTCGCAATAAAAAGTTTTCTAGAATTATTAAAACCATGAAAATGGGAGGCCATTGAGGAAACATATCCAAGTATATGTGATACAAATTTCATCTTGTGGTTCATTTTATTTTTGGAGTTACACGCCGTGGAAAATAGGGTTTGTGGCTAGTTCTAAAACTAGTCTAAAACATGTGTTTCAAGTAGAAACGTCATAACTTCTTCATAAAATATCCAAATTCTGTAAGAAAAAATGTATTGGTTAGAGTACATTATTTAGTATTCTGTGTAAAATTTCCAGATCCATACAACACGTATTTGTGTGGGGCACACTCTACAAGTTTGCTCTCTAGAATAAGAAAAAATTCAACAAGGTATGCCATTTTTTATATAACTCTTTTCAAGAGAGGTTCCAAGTAGTGAAGTATGGAGGAATTGAATAAATGACACTGAAGAATATTGTGTACCATTTTTAGACCTTTTTTCATTATAGTTACATAGTTATGATTATTTCAAGTTAGGGTTGTTGACTAATCCAAAATTAGTCATGTGAGACTAAAGTGAAGTTTGATGAAAATGCTAGTCTCTTGTTGTTAAAGTTAAGGAAGGTTTGTAGGTATGTGATCATATACACCAGGCCTATCAAAGAGATACAAATCAGATTTGGATGATGAAATTGATGAGGGATTTTGGTTGAGGTACATGTTGGGTACATGGTTGAGACAGGTAGTTGATGAGTTGGCACATACATGAGGTGTATAATTGATGATGTTGGTACATGTTGATGAGTCATAGTTGATGAGTAGTTGATACATGATTGATACATACTTGGTACATGTTTGGAGGCACTTGTTAGTAGTATTGTTGACACATGGTTTATGGATGATGTAGCATACTTGTATAGTTATATTATTAGAAGCACATATTGATATTGGTGATGATTATGAGTTGTTGTGTTATGCTTGGTTGATGCACATCTTTGAGAGTTGTATCGGTGATTGATCTTGGTGAGTAGATATTATTTGGTTGATAAGATTAATGAGACATGTTGTTGTGATAGGTTGTTTGGACATGTTGTTAGGACATGTTATTTGTATAGGTTTGGTACATGGTTGATGCACTTGTTCATGGTATAGGTTGAGGTACATGTTGGTGCATTGTTGATGCACTTGTTTATGGTATAGGTTGATTACAGGTTGAGGTATAGGTTGATGCATGGTTCAGGTTATTGGTACAGGTTGTTTTGTGCAAGTTGATTGACATAGGCTTACAATAGCATATCTCACAGTGATAGTGTGACAGTGGTTCCATCATTCTACTTCTACATTAGGGCAGTTGGACGGGGCAAGGACAGGTGATTGTAGCCACCTTCTGGTTATAGACGAAGAACATAGGGGGGTGTAGCCTCCTTCTAGTTGTAGCCAGTAAATTGGGGATTTGGAGCTTCCCTTAGGTTGTAGCCTAAGAAACTAGGGGGTTGTAGCCTCCTTCCAGTTGCAGCTGGAAAACAAAGGAAGTTGGTGCTTCCAATGAATGTAATTCTTAAATACATATAAGAAAAAACATTCTGTGGTTTTCTCCCTCTTTGGGTTTCCACGTAAAACACTGGTGTACTATGTATGTGTGTGATTGATCATTGGTTCATTGTTTATTTACTCTGCAACTATTGGGTGATAATGCTACATTGATATAACACTCGCATGTTATGGTGAAAAAGGATTATTTATCTATTACTAATTCACCCCCACCCTCTTAATAATCCAACAAAGGCTTTCTGAGTAGCAAGTGTCTAATGAAATGCATTCTTCTTAAGGAGGTCAATCAAGGGCTTAGAATTTTTTCCATAATGGTTGCAAAATTTCCTATAATAGCTTGTGAGACAAGGAAAACCACTTAGGCACTTTAAGGTCATTGGTCGTGGTCATTCATGAATATCTTGTATCTTTTTTGGGTCCACTTTTACCCCATCTCTGCTAACAATGTGCCCAAAGTATTCCACTTCATCGGTGCCAAATGAACATTTGGTATTTTTTAAAAACAATTGGTTTTCGTATAACAAGTGAAGGAATTTGTCCACATGAAGAAGATGGTTATCTCAGGTGAAGCTATAAATGAGCATGTCGTCAAAGAAAACCAAGACAAACATCCAAAGGTAGGGTTTCAATAGTTTATTCATGATACTTTGGAAGGTGGATGGAGCATTGAAAAGGCCAAAAGGCATGACCAAGAATTCAAAATGTCCCTCATGAGTTCTGAAAGAAGTATTCGAGATATCTACCTCCTTCATCCATATTTGGTGATAACTAGAGTGAATGACTAATTTGGTGAATACATGGGCACCTTGTAGTTCATATAGAAAATCATCAATGAGAGGAATGGGAAATTTATCTTTGATGGTCAGTTTATTCATGGCACATGCGCCAAGTACCTTCTTTCTTTAAAACCATCACCACTGGTGAAGAATATGGGCTAGTACTAGGGTGAATTATCCCCACCTCTAGTAATGCTTGTACCATATTTTCTATTTCATTTTTCTAAGAAAAGGAATATCTATAGGGATGTATATTGGGGGCTTGACTACCTAGAAGGAGAGGGATGCTATGATCATGCTCACCCTTGGAAGGAGGTAAGGTTTTAGGAATCTCAAAGATCTTGAAGTACTTGTCCAATATGATTTCTAGGCTAGGAGGAACTACCTCAGAGGCCTATTTAGTGACATGGATGACATTAAATTGATAAATCACACCATGGTGGCCTTTCTTCAAGAGTTTTTCCATCTTGTGAGAGTTGATGATTTAAGGAAATCCTGTTTGTAGACCCCTGAGAGTATAGGGGTGAGATTCTTAGGTGAAACTCATATATAATTCTTGATAATACATTTTGATCGGCCCCAAAGTTTGAATCCATTCCATGCCTAATACAATATCACAACAACCCATGGAAATAGAGAAAATGTGGGTTTTCAAATGGTAATCACCCATTTGGAGTTTGACATTGTAACATACCCAGCCACCCACAGGCTGGGTATGCTACCTGCAAGCCCACCCTTGGACTTCCTTCTCACGATGACCATCTTTACTTATTAAGGATGCATAAGATAACAAATTTAATGAAATTCACAACAATATCCAACAAGCATGAAAGATCTAAAGGTTATGTTAAACAATAATTAAATATACACAGCGGAAATACATTCATATACATGAAAATGACAATTAAAATGCACAATGGAATACATTCATACAAAGATAGTAATATCACGACAGAGAGCACTTATCTTTATGAAAGACGACACTGAATGGCTACATACCAAGGATGTTCCACCCAACCATAGACATAGCTGCTCTAAATCCCAACAACAGTGTCACCCCCAAGATAGGGCTATGAATCCACAAGGAAGGTTCCAGAGTGTAATTGGGTTCCCAAACCAGCCAGCTCTCAAGCTCTCACAGGTTTCCCGACACCCACAAAAATCCAAGTACCCAACTCTCTTATAACCATCATGTGCCACCTGAGAGAATGGACCTCCACCCTTCTCTGCCACATAGTCCCTCAGATAGTCCTTCTCCTTCCTGCCAGAGCTTCCAACACAGCTAATCCAGAATCTCAATGTTGGAACTCTTAGGACTCGCAGTTGTGAGAAAAGCAGGGCACATGTCAATGCATTTCAAACATGCAGGCCCTAGGTTATGGCTGGATCATACCACCAACCACTACAACTAACTATCTCGTGGCTAAGTTCTTCAGCAGGTCCATTTCCTTTGCCAATCCAAGACGCAGTGCATGCATGGGAGTGTGTGCATGGGAGTGCATGAAGGAATAAGGGGTGAGGGAATAATGAGTGAGGGAATGGGAAAATAGTGAACAAGTCATCAGTCCAACCCTCCCATCATACCAGAGGCAGGTTTAAGTAACCTCGTGGGGAAAACAAGAACCTCTTGGCCTTTCCCAAAACGTTCACGTAACCTATCCCCTACCTTAGACAAAAGAGTAATAAGAAAAAATAGGAATAAACATGTAGTCCCTCAAGCTCCCTCTCTTGTGGAATCATATCCCCCTATAACTCTAGTCCTTGTTCATCTAGTAGCCAACAATGTATTTATTATTATTAATGATCAAAACATTACATTTCTTGGGCATATTGGCCCTTCAATAATTGTTTGGTCACTCTGGTGTCTCATCATTGTAACAATACATTATTTGAAATGGGGGTTCAAAAATATGGGGTGTTACATCCCCTCCCCCTTATTTTGGCATTGTCCTCAGTGCATATACAAAAAAGAGATCAAAATATCAAATTTATTCAAAACAAAGTTGCGGGTACTCTGCCCGCATGGCATATTCATGCTCCCAGGTATCATTTTCAGGACCATAGCAGGTACACTGAGCTTTTACCAGTTCTATAACTCAATTACGGAGCATTTTGACTTTTTTATCCAACACCCACACTGGTTGAACCTGAAAGTCTCCCTCCATCTCTACCTAAATCAGATGCCAATCAATAACATGGTTAGGATCATTTACATATTTCTTTAGTAAATACACATGAAATACATTATGCACATTCATGGAAGCAGGAAATGTAAGCATGTATGCAACTGACCCTATTCTAACCAATATTTTGAATGGACCATAGAATCTGGTTGCCAGCTTTGTACAACTACCCAATTTCAAAGAGATTTTCTTGGGCTTCACTTTCAATAGTACATGCTCCCCTACTTTAAATTCTCTAACTGTATTTTTCTTGTCTGCATAAACTTTATGTCTATCCTGAGCTGCCTTTAAATTCTACTTAATCTTGACCACCTGGTCTTCCATGTCCTTGAGCAACTCTGGCCCAAGTACCACTCTATCTGTTGGGTTTTCCTAGATCACTGGAGTATTTCATTTCCTACCATACAAGGCTTCAAATGGGCTCATTTTCAATGAAGCTTGATACCCATTGTTATATGCAAACTCAACCAAGTGTAAGTAATCTTCCCACTTAGATGGCTTATCCATCACATACATTCTCAGCATGTCTTCAATTATTCGATTGACCCTCTCTGTTTTCCCATTTGTCTGGAGATGATATGATGTGTTAAAGTTTAGATTTGTGCCAAATCCTTTAAAAAATCCCCTCCAGAAATTGGAGGTAAACTTTGTATCTTTGTCCGAGACAATTGTCTTAGGTATCTCATGCAACCTAGAAATTTCCTTCATGAAACTTTCTACAATATTATTTGTTGTATGTGTTATCTTCACGGGCACAAAATGAGAAGCCTTTGTTAATTTTTCAACCACCACCATGATGGAGTCATTTTTCTTATTCGTTCTAGGTAATCTTGTGATGAAATCCATGGTGATCACTTCCCATTTCTTCTCTAGAATTGGCAATGGCTGCAGCAAACCTGTTGGGTGCCGATGCTCATCCTTCACCTTCTGACATTCCATACATCAAACGATGTAATCAACAACATCCTTCTTCATTCCCAGTGAAAAGAACTGGCTTCTTACTGCTGTAATTTTTTTCTGGTAACTGGGATGTCCAACATAAGGAACATCATGCATTTCCTTTAGTACCAAATTCCTCAGTTCTACAGAACTAGGAACATAGATTCTATTTTTATGGATGAGGAATCCATCTTCCTTTATCTTGTACTCGTTTATTTTCTATTTTACATCTCCTTGCTATAAGTTTTCCTTTACCTGTAGGTAATACTGATCCGTAACAAGACCATATAAAATTATGCTCTTCAAGTCTGACTTATGCATACTGACAACAGTCGCATGCATGAGATGCACTCTCCTGCTAAGTGCATCGGAAAATTTATTCTCCTTTCCCTTGATATTATTGATATTGAAGTCATATTCACTTAAAATTTCCAGCCATCTTGTTTGCCTGGCATTCAAGGTCGGATGTTCGAAAATATACTTTAGACCAGTGTGGTCTATCCTTAATTTGAATTTCTTCCCCATGAGATAATGCCTCCACATCCTCAAGGCATGAACAATGGAAGCAAGTTCCAAGGTGTGAACAATGGCAACAAGTTCCAAGTTGTGTGTGGCATAGTTCCTCTCATGTTCCTTAAGCTTTCTGGACTCATATCCAATGGCATGTCCATTCTACGTGAGGACTCCCCCAAGTCCCTCCTTACAAGCATATGTACATACCACAAAACTTCCATTTGGGTCGGAAATCTTTAACACAGATGCACTAGTAAGTAATTGTTAAGCCCTAATATTGGCTCATTACCCCTTAATTGGGTCATATTAGATTAGTATTTTTATTTTATTTGTGTTGTCTTTATTCCATTAGTTGTAATTATACCTCCTAGTCTCCTATATATACCAAGGAGACATTTTCATTTGGAATCATCTGGTACTTGAACATTTATGTGGGGTAAAAGGAGGTTTCCCCCCTTGAAGAGGCTTATTATCTGAAATTCTCTCTTTTTCAAGGTGTTGAGTACTTATTCTGAGGTTTTTCTCTACTATATTGATATTTGGTTCTTAACATATGGTATCAGAGCTCAAGGTCTTGGGGTTTTGCTGCTACATCTGAGACACCGTGGAATTTCTCTATAACTTGTTTTCTACAACATTTCAGAAGGAACAACTAGGAGGATAATTATTAGATGGATCAAAGTACGTTGGGTTAAAATTTCAATGCTTGAGGCCTTATAATTTTGGAGATACACTCTGTGCAAGTTAGGGTTCTAGAATCATCCTAAAATGAGACATTGCAACATTTTCACTATAAAACAATTTATGTAACGTTTCAGAACTTGAACACCAGAGGATATTCCTGAAAATTAGTGAGGTATCTGTGGTAAAAAGTGTAGCTTCTAGGTCATCTTAAATTTTCATATACACCCCATGGAAGATAGGGTATCGGACTAGTCCTATTGACTAGTCTCAAGAAGGTGTTCTAGGTAAAACAATCATAAGATATTCCTAGAGTATACAAATTGAGTGAGACTAGTTTCATTGGATAGTGGTCAGACTATAGTATTTTGGGTATGAGTTTCATAATTTTATTTGATTTATTTTGTGTGGGGCACTCTATAAAAGTGAGATCTCCGGGAAAGGCCGAAAATCAGCAAGTTGTGGGGAAGTTACCATAAATTCCACTTGGCACATCCAATTTTGATCATACCTATGGAATTGTAGAGAATAAATCACCTCAAAAGCAAGTTTTAAAGTGATACTTGGCCAACATGCCACCAAAAAATGGAAATTTTACACCAAATAAGCCTCCAGACAATCCTTCTTGGACTCTTGATGAAGGTGAAGAAATGTGTAGGGACATAAATGAACTACAAAAGAAGATGGATTCAATGGAAGATAAGTTGGATACTAAGATGGATTCAATGGAAGCTAAGTTGGATACTAACATGGATGGCTTAAAAGGGGAGATCATGGAAGGATTGAAAATTTTCCTAATAGAGAGGACACTTGAAAGTGAAAATGTATCCCATGAAATTCATGATGAGGACACAAGGAAGGTGAATCAAGAATGGAGAAACTCCAACTTTGGCTTGAAGACCAACCATGTTCCTAAGATCGATATGAGGAAGTTTGATGGCAAGGACCCAATCACATGGATACTTCAGATGGAACAACTCTTTGATCTACATAATGTGCCACATACACAAAAGGTACGAATTACTTCTTTATATTTAGAACCCAATCAATTTTTATGGTATCGATGGCTTTGTTCTCGCAAATCACTCATCACTTGGACAATTTTAATGGAAGAAATGATAGCACACTATGAGGATACAAGGAGAAATATCTTCTTTAGCCAATTGATAAATCTCAAGCAAAAGGGTTCAGTTACCGATCACATTGAGAACTTCCAAAGATTAAATATAAAGGTAACAGATATTCCAGATGAGCACATGATTGATGTATTCATAGGAACTTTAAAGGGTAACATTCAACATGAGGTTTTCATTTGGGAACCCAAATCATTGGAGAATGCATTTAAGGTGGCAAGAAATGTTGAAAGTAAAAATATGGCTATGGCTACTAGAAGGACCAATCCTAACATCTATAGAGAGAATAATGCTCCTTCTAAAACACCTCAACCTACAAGGTTGACACCTCAACAATTGGAGGAAAGAAAAGAAAAAGGTTTATTATTTAATTATGACAGCAAGTACAGTAAGGGACATAAGTGCGGTGAGAATAAATTATTCTACATAGATTGTGAAGAGGAAGAAGAACAAGAACAAGAACCATCTCAAGATGAAAATGTAGAAGCAATTTCGTCTAAAGGGTTAACTCCCACGATATTGTGTAATGCATTGGCTGGAATTAGCACTCCTCAAACCCTCAAGATCGAAGGATACATCAAAAAGAAAAAGGTGATAGTCCTAATTGATTCTGGCAGTACTCATAATTTCATTCACTATAAATTAGCCAA
>ML795894.1:390319-436121 GCA_009831015.1 Picea engelmannii
TCTATAAAAAGGGGAAGCAAAATGTTGTGGCAGATGCACTCTCAAGAAAGGATGAAGATGTTGAGGCCTTTCTCTATGCTATCTTGATCATCCAACTCGATTGGATAATAGAAGCAAGGGATGAATGGAAGAATGACGAAAAAAGAGTGGAATCTCATTCAAAGGTTGCAGCATGATTCCAGTGCATCAGATACATTTACATAGAAAAATGAATCCCTATGGTACAACGATCACTTATATTTATGTAAGAACTCCCAACTCAAACAAAAGGTACTATTGGAATTGCACACCTCTCTAGTAGGAGGGCACTTGGGATTTTTGAAAACCTACCATAGAGTCAAGAAGGATTTTTTTTGGGATGGCCTTAAAACCGATGTTCAAAGGTTTGTGGCAAAATGTTTGGTTTTCCAACAAAATAAGGTGGAAATAATTAAGACCATAGGTCTTTTACAACCATTAGCCATCTCAAGTCAGCGCTGGGAGGAGGTTTCCATGGATTTCATCACAGGGTTACCGAAGTCTGGAGGAAAGAGTTTCATCATGTTGATTGTTGATAGACTGACCAAGTATGCACACTTTTGTGAACTCTCTCATCCCTTCAAATCTAGTACAGTTGTCACCGCATTCATGGATATAGTTCAAAAGCTACATGGAAGCCCAAAGATTATTGTAATTGACAGAGATCCCATCTTCACTGGACATTTTTGGACAAAATTATTTTCTTGTTTGGGTACTCAATTGGCTCATAGCTCATCCTATCATCCTCAATCTGATGGAAAAACCGAGGTAGTGAACAAATGTCTAGAAGGCTACCTTCGTTTCTTTGTCTCTGATAAACAAACACAATGGTTCAAATGGTTACCCTTGGCATAATGGTGGTATAACACTTCCTTTCATACTGTAAAAAAAATGACACCCTTTATGGCACTCTATGTATACCACCCTCCTTCCATCACTTCTTCTCTAAAAGAAAAATCTAAGGTTCAAGCAGTGGAAGATCACATCGAGCATCAACAACAAGTTCTCCAAATCTTAAAGGCAACCTGACCATGGCACATAATCGCATGAAACAACAAGCAGATCAACATAGTAGTGAAAGAAGTTTTGAAGTAGGGGATTGGGTGTTTTTAAGACTACAACCATACAAATAGATGTCCCTCAAGAAATCCAAGAAGGATAATAAATTATCAGCAAAGTACTATGGCCCTTATAAGGTGTTGCAAAAGATTGGTACTATGGCATACAAATTGGAGTTTCCTACATCTTCACGAGTACACCCACTTTTCCATGTTTCATTCTTAAAGAAGGTTATAGGTGACAAGATCCCAGTTCAAACTATATTGCCAGAACTTTACGAGGAAGGAAAAATCATATTGGAGGCTGAAGCCATCACTGACACAAGAATTCGTTAGCTGAGGAATAGATCCATTTCAGAGTATCTCATTAAATGGAGGAAACTACCGATTGAATATTCCACTTAGGAAGATGAGTCTTTTATACAGAAGCATCCAGAGTTACTCAAGCGTTGCGGACAACACTTGTCTCAAGGGGAGGGGCATGTTAATCCCTAATATTGGCTCATTACCCCTTAATTGGGGCATATTAGATTAGTAATTTTATTTTATTTATGTTAGCTTTATTCCATTAGTTGTAATTATACATCCTAGTCTCCTATATATACCAAGGAGACATTTTCATTTGGAATCATCTGGTACTTGAACAACAATTCCTTCAACAGATTAAAATTATTTTCACACTTGAGTGTCCATTCAAATTTAGTTCCATTCTTTTGCAAAGAGGTGATGCGGTGAGAAATATTAGAGAACCCTACTATGAAACTTCTGTAGTAGCTGGCTAATCCCATAAAATATCTGACGTCTGACACATTTTTGGGTGTTGGCCATCCTCTAATGGCTTCAATCTTCTCTGGATCTACTGTTATGCCCTGCTCTGAAATAATGTGTCCCAAGTAATGGATCTGCTTTTGATAAAAATAACACTTACTCAACTTGGCATACAAATGATTTTCTCTCAGTACTTGCAATACCAATCTCAAGTGATTTTCATGCTCCTCTTCATACTTAGAATAGATAAGTATGTCATCCAAGAATACTATGACAAAATTGTCTAAATAATTTTTGAATATGCCATTCATTAAGCACATGAAGACAATTGGTGCATTGGTCAATCCAAAAGGCACCACTACAAATTCATAATGCCCATACCTATTCCTAAAGGATGTCTTATGAATGTCTTCTTCCTTGATTCTTATGTGATGCTATCCTTCCCTCAGGTCAATATTTGAAAATATATTTGCTCCTGTTATTTGATCAAAGAGGTCATCAATTCGGGGTAGCAGATACTTGTTCTTTATAGTGTACTTGTTTAGTTGTCGGAAGTCAATACACAGCCTCAAGGTTCCATCCTTCTTTTTGAAAAAAAGTACTGGTGCTCCCCAGGGTGAAACACTTGGATGGATATACGCTTTCCTCAACAATTCTTGCAACTGCATTTGTAATTCTTTTAGCTCTAGTGTGCTCATTCTGTAATGTGTTTTTGACACCGCGGTAACTCCTGGCACTAAATCAATTGAGAAATCTATCTCCCTTCTTGTTGGCAATCCAAGTATTTCTTGGAATACATCTTCAAATTCCTGTAGAACTGAGAAATATTCAAGGCTTGGCCCCTTTGTATCAACTTGCTCCTCCACATGGGTTGCATATAGTTTACATCCTTTTCTAAAACACCTTTTCAATTGTAAGGCCGAAATCTCCTTTATAGAGATGGGTCTTGGAACTCCTTTCAAAGTTCTTTGTTTTCCATTTCCATCAAGAGATGTAAATGTATTTTTATAAGAATATAGGATAGCATGATGCTTTTCCAACCAATCCATCCCAATCAGAATATCATAAGATACCAATGGTATGACGTTTAGATCAGTACTAGTATTCATGTCATTAAGACTTATGGAACAACTTATGACCATATCATGGATTCTTCTTTTGGTTCCAATAGCTAACTGAACCAAACTTGTTTTTCCAAGTTTACTTTTCTCCAAATGTAATCCATACACTATCTTAGGGTCAATCTAACAATGCCTTGCTCCTTAATCAATCAAAATAGAAACAGGTTGATTTATGATCTTACCTTCCACCTCGATCATATTGGACTGGTACATTGCTTGTCGATCATTTAAAGCTACATATATTCTCCCCATATATCTGACTGTTGTAGCATCTTGGATGTTGTGCACATTCTTTGCTCTATCCTTTCTGTGTGGGAAATCCTTGTACATGTGATCTTCCTTGCATCCCCAGCATTGGATTGGTAGTCTTCCCCTTTTTCCCAAGGAGTCTTCCTTCTTGAAATCCTCCTTATCATACTGATCTTGATGATTTCTATTAGGCTCAATCCTATTGAAGGGAGGTTTGAATCCTTTCCTCCTCTGATAGGACTTCGCATTCTTCTTGTCCTTCCAAGATTTCTACAGGGATTCGCTTCACTAGCCTTCCTCATACAAGTATTTAGCCTTCATGATGGCCTCAGTCAAAGTCTTGGGTTCATCATACTTGATATTTTCCTTGTAGAAGGCTAGCAATCCAGTTAGAAATCTATGTATTTTCACTTTCTCATCATGAATGAACCTGACATACTTTAACAATCCCAATAACTTCTTCTCGTATTCTACCATAGTCATTCTTCCCAACCTAAGTTCAAATAACTCCTGCATTTTCTTGTCATAGAAATTCTCTAAGAGGTACTCCTTCTATAAGTACTTCTTAAACTATTTCCAAGTGATCCTACTTTCATTAACATGTTCCACTTGCTTCAGTTGGTCCCACCACACTGCAGCTTTCTTGTGTAAATGGTAGGTGGAAATCCTAGCTTCTAGGTTTGATGAATAGTTATGAAACTGAAAATATCTCTAGAGCCCAAGAAACCATGCTTCGGCATCATCTTCCCTTTATATTTCACCATTGAAGGAAGGTTGCTTGAGCTTCCTCAGCTCTCCTTGCAAATTATATATCTCTTGTTTCCTTCTCTGGTGTCTGATAGGAGACACTTCTAGGCTTCTTATGGGATCATCTTATGGATAAAAATTCTTTCTTGAGTAAGGAGGTGAGTGGTGTCCATGAGCTCTGCTAGCACTTATGGAATAACCAACTCTTCCACGAGCATCTCCTCTTTCCTAACACCTGCCTTCTTCCTATTGTCTTAAGTTTGATTCCTTCTTCATGTTCCTATGCAAATGATTTAAAATATGCAACACTCTAGCATTTATCTGACTTTTCTCTCTCATCAGTCTCTCGTTGTCTGTTTTGTAGCTCTACACTTCCATCTTCAATATTCTTACTGTTTCTATAAATGTTTCTTGTTCTCCTTTTTCCTTGCGTCCGTTGGACTCTATCTCTACATTACCAATTTGGGTATTTTGGCCTTCGGCCTTCATTTCATGACTGGAGGCTCCCTCACCTTCTCCCATTTCCTCAATATGCATCCCAAGATAATGCGCTTAAGCTTCTTAATTATGTAAAATGTGCAAGCGACCATTTTGTTAGAATTATGTGTATAATAGACAAAATTTCCAAATCATGCTACAAGTCTCTTTCTTGTTTATGGATATAATATCCCCATTCTCTAAAAATAATAGTGTCATGTTATCCCTGGTTGACACAGAGTTCACCCTACCCAGGCACTTCCTTCAAACCACCTCCCAGGTGATCATGACTAGAAACCACGGCTAAATCCTCCCTTCGCACTTTTCTATCTCAGAGACAACCAATTCATCCCTTAGCCTTCTTTCCTCACCTCTCAAACTGCATATGACCAAGGCCATGACCCTATGCTTAGTTGAAAAAGTGCTTGTCCATAGCTTTGGGACTTCGGAGCTTTTATCTAGGACTAGATCAACGATCCTCGTCCTCTTTCGCGATCAATGATCGATATCTTCTTCGGGACTCCACGCTTTGGGAGTCTCAACTTTTCTTTATTCCCTCTTCCCGATATGACTTTACCCAAGGTTCTTGATTTTTCAACAGGTGTCCTCCCACAGATCAATAGTTGTGAATTGTTTTGGCATTTCGGGCTTTGGATGTTTCAAACTTCCCTCCTGCACTTTCTCCCAGAGTGCTTTTACCTGCATTCGACGATCCCTCAACGTGTGTCCTCTGGAATCAACGGTCGATATATAATCTAGCCTTCAGGCATTTAGGAGTTTTTGAACCAACTATCCTGTCACTTCCTTCCCTTCTGGAGTGCCCAGTCTTCCAGACTGAACGATCTGTCACCATGTGGAGAAATGTTGGAAGCACACATATGGCCCAATCAGGAAGGTGACACGTGTCACGTTCTAATCGAATTTTCGATGTTCCAAATGCCAAAAACTTATTGACACATGGCACACATCCCATGTTTCAACGTCATTGCTGGTGACATCATTGTTCCTTATCACTTCCGCTCTTCAAGCTTCGGGGCTTTGGGAGTTTTCAAACTAGCACACTTCCAATTCTCCCGAACTCTAAATTCTCAAACTGGCTAATTTGTCGCCACGTGTCCTCCTGGATCAGACGACTAGGTTTCACTTTGGGTCTTCACCTGGAGTCCATGGATCTTCTCCACATGTAATTCTCAATCTAATGGCTATGATTTCTTCGGGGCTTTGGACTTTGCAGATCTCAAACTTAAACCTTTTTCCTTAAAAATATTTTTATCCAAAGTTCGCAATCTTCTGGCTCGTGTCCCTTATGGATCAACGACCATGATTCCTTCGATACTCCATACTCCAGAAATATCAAATTTCAAACTTATTTGGCCCCACTAGATTTTATCCGAAGTCATGGATCTGGTGACGTGTGGTTCTCGGTAGATCAATGGATGAGATATTCTCAGATGATCGAGGTTGTATCTAGATCTCTGAGCTTCGAGATTCTCAAACCTCAACTGAAAATCTCTCAAATGGATTCCTATGGAGTTACTAATCTACTGACATGTAACCTCTGGGCGATCGATGGTCAGGATCTAATTCAAATGATCCGACAATCGAGGTTTACTTCAAATCTTTGTCTCTTCGAGATTTGAGAGTCTCAAATTTCAACTTCTCCTCACTCTCTCTTTCTCAGATTTCTTTCACCCAGAGCACACGATTAGTTGACGCGTGTCCTCCTATGGATCAATGGTCCCCAGCTACTTTGGCTATTCAGAGTTTTGTTGTTCGAGCCCTACCTGTCACATCGTTGCATGCCTTTCATTTTACAGGGGCATGCATCGATGGTTTGGAGTAACCCTCTTTTCTCCCCATGATTCTCCTGATGCAGATATGTAACCCCCTAGGGAAACCGTGGTTTGGATTGCGGGACTTCCTTGGGAAATTATCTCCCATGCAACTTTGTTCTCCACAATGCCTTCTCGTTGTTGATCTCTCTCTCCAATGGGTTCTGATGGTCGTGACCTTAACCTTGCTTCCTTTTCATCCGATGACTCTTGTTTACCTGTCCTCCAATCCAACAATCCTGGATCTCCCTGATCCTACCGTGGCGATCATTCATGAATTAAAAAGGAATGATCACGATCATTTGAACCCTCATAGAGGTTCTATGATGTTCTATCTCCTGCATAGCATATGCAACGCCAATCCTCCTGAGATTTTCAACTTCACAGTTAGATTTCGATCTCGACCATGATATTTTGATGAATAGACCCAACCCATAGCAGCCCGGTGTTTCAACTAGAAGATCTGATACCAATCTGTAACATACCCATCCACCCATAGAATGGGTACGCTACCTGCAATCCCACCCTTGCACTTCCTTCTCATGTTGACCTTCTTTACTTATTAAAGATGCATAAGATAACAGATTTAACGACATGCACAACAATATCCAACAAGCATGAAAGATCTAAAGGTTATGTTAAACGATAATTAAATATACATAGCGGAAATACATTCATATACATGTAAATGACAATTAAACTGCACAGCGAAATACATTCATAGACAGATAGTAATATCACAATAGAGAGCACTTATCTTTATGAAAGACGACACAGACTAGTTGTAGACCAAGGACATTCCACCCAACCGTAAACACTACTTTTCTAAATCCCAACAGCAGTGTCACCCCCGAGCAAGGGACATGAATCCACAAGGATGGTTCCGGATTGTAATTGGGTTCCCAAACCAGTCATCTCTCAAGCTCTCACAGGTTTCCCGACACCCACAACAATCCAAGTACCTAGCTCTCTTCTACCCAGTCTATGCCACCTGAGAGAATGGACCTCCACCCTTCTCTGCCACGTAGTCCCTCAGGTAGTCCTTGTCCTTCCTGCTAGGGCTTCCAGCATAGTTGATCCAGAATCGCAATGATGGAACTCTCATGACTCCCAGTTGTGAGAAAAATAGGGCACAGGCCAATGCATTTTAGACATGCAGGCCCTAGGTCATAGTTGGATCACACCAGAGTCCGGTACAACCAACTATCCCATGGCTAGGTTCTTCAGTAGCTCCATTTCCTTTGCTAAGTCAAGACACAGTGCATGCATGGGTGTTCATGCATGGGAGTGAGTGAGGGAATAATGAGTGAGGGAATGGGAAAACAATGAACAAGTCATTATTCCAACCCCCCCATCAGACCAGAGGTGGGTTTAAGTAACCTTGTGGGGAAAACAAGAACCTCCTGGCCTTCCCCAAGAATTTCACGTAACCGATCCCATCCCTTAGACAAAAAGGGTAATAAGAAAAAATGGGAAAAAACACCTAGTCCCTCAAGATCCCTCTCTTGTGGAATCATAGCCCCTTATAACTCTAGTCCTTGTCCGTCTAGTAGCCAACAATGTATTTATTATTATTAATGATCAAAACATTACATTTCTTGGGCATACTGGCCCTTCAATAATTTCTTGGGCACTCTGGCCTCTCATCATTGTAACAGTACATTATTTAAAATTGGGGTTCAAAAACCTGGGGTCTTATAGACATTCTCAGAGTGCCCCCCACACTTCATAGTACCACCATTAGTGATGAGGATTTGAAGCTTAGAAATGAGGTGAACACAGCAATGGATCTCATCAGTGAGCATGCGATGAATAAAATTATGGTTTCTACGACTAACAATCATCACCACAACTGGCTTATGTTTATTGTAGCCCTTGATATTCAATGTCGATGGAGACGAAATACCTAAGAGTGCATGAAGCAATATGACCGGTTCCATGGATTCCATCAGCGTGACAACTAGATCTTCAACAGGATCACTTGACTGAATCTCCTCTTGGCATGAAACCTCATATGATGGGATGTCGTCATTGGAAGAGGAATCTAAGGAATCAATATGGAAGAACTTTTGTTCTCTACATTTATTCCCTGGTGCATACTTTTCATCACAATAGTAGAAAATTACTTGCTTGTGACGTTCCTCCATTTCGGAGGGAGAGACCTTTTGGACCTTCAAATTTTGGGTCAAAGCAAGGGTAGCCCTGGGTGAGGATGGGTGGTAAATGGAGCCTTCAGGGATGGTTCCTGGAGGATGGTCTTATCTTCCTTGGATATTTGACATGCCTACAACTAGGTAGTCGGATGATGCATGTTCACATGAGCCTTGATAGCTTCTTTTAAACCATTGATAAACAATTCAAGGTAAAATTCATCATATAAGTCCTCTGTATAGATAGCCAACTATTCAAATGTCGTGATGAAGTTTGTGATAGATCTAGTTTGGTGTAGCTTAGTGAGTCAGCCCAAAAATTGTGATTCCCTATTAAAATAGGCACAAATTGCTTTGGATAATATGTTCCAATTAGGAGGTCCTAAACAAAATTTATTATTCCACTGCCACCATTTCCAACATTCCTTATCCAAGTAAAAAAACCCTACATCGAGTTTGGTATCACCATCTTGAATATCATGAATGGAGAAGTATTGTTCCATTTGAGAAACCCACCCAGCTCGGTGGGAACCACCAAATTTATGAATGTCAAGTTTGGGCACCTTATTACAAGAAGGTGGAGAACCCCAAGGGTAGCAGGAGGACTGAGTATATTCATAATGAGAAGACTGAAGTTCTTCCGAGTTTGGCTCAACATTCTTACCCATGAGGAGTTCCATCAATTTTTTGTATTATTGGTCAATGGTTGTCGTGAATTCATTACAGAGGCAAGCTATGTGTTGTAAATTTGTTGTTCCATGTGGGACACTCTATCCTTTAAGGTTTCTTGGGACTAAGATCAATTCATAGTCATGGTGAAGCCTTAGGTAGCAGCAGAGGTGTCAGGATGGAAATAATGGGCAGAAAATGATAGGTACCTGGGTGATTAGGAAAAAGAGAGGAATCCAACAGGATAGGTCTCAATAAAGGTGTCCCAAAGGGGGTTGGGTCCACAGGAAATAAAAGGATTAAAATTGAAGGGTACCACTGTGATTAGAATGAAGAGAGAAATGCAATGGCATAGGTCTCAAATAAGGGTGTTGAAAATCCCATAATTTTTTTATTTTTACTCCTGTGGAGTTATACTTTGAACTAAATAATAATGTAGAGGAAGAAAGCCCAAATTCTTAACAGGACAAAAGATGTAGTAATTTTACAACCCCCATGTAGACGACAAGGTTGCACTGCAATAGATCTGGTCTATTCTTTTTTTGTTTTGTTGCCAAGGGTTAGGGCTTACAAGGAATCTACAGTCAAGGGTTTTCCCTATGCTATATCTCTCTTATATACATGTGGGGTCCAAAAATAGTACTCAACCCAATATCTTAGGGAACCAACTAAGGAGAATAGACCGTACCCTTATCCGTACTACCTGACTACCCAGGTACTAGAAAGACACTTCTCAAGTGCTATTCTTGGTGACACTATAACATTGAGGTGCCCAATCAATTTATCTATAGAGGGCTTCAGAATGCCTAGGTCGATCCATATACAGGTGTTTTCTTATGAATTTCCACTCGAAGGGGTACCAATAGGGGTTACAAGGGTGGCCAATAGATGTGCGCTTAAGAAACACTTGTATTTCCTGTGTGTATGACTCCCCAACCATGGGTCTATGCATGTAACGACATATCTTTGTAGCTTAAAGACGTCAGAATATGTCTCTACATTGAAAAAATAAATTTATCCCATAAGGATTTCCCTAGAAAGAGATCTGATACCACTTGCAATATTCTTCATACAATAAATTATGAATACCATAAAATATCTTGCAGGAAATGACAAAATAATAATGATATATCCAAACAAAATATCAGGAGAACACCAGAATAACACTAGAATAATCACCAAGAAGAGCAACTTTATTATGATAGCAATGTTCACTTTCCTCTTCGAGGGGAAAGCCTCCAATAGAGAAGATCTCTATTAAAATAATCTCCAAGGAAAAATATCCAATGCATCCTACTCTTATTTATACTAATTCTACCTTCTAAGGAAACTTCTAGAGGAAGAACTTTATAGAAGGAGAAGTTTCTATTAGGTCTTCTTACATTGACTTATTATTCTTTATTTATTAGGCCTTATTAACTAATGTCATCCTTTATTAAATAGAAAACATATCCTACTAACTAAAGACCCATGGAGAGGGGTTAGGATTGGATCCTAATAGGTTTGATGCAGATTCCAATCTGAGATGGAATTCCTTCTTTAGCTGAACAATATTAAGGATCATTTTTTTTCCTTTTCCTTTCTTCATCTGATGTGATCTGAAGTACTACGTAGGGGTCACTTTAAATTCTTTATGATTCTCTTCCTTCCCAACCACATTCTCCCTCTTACTATATCTAAACATTTTCTCACAACGAAATACTCCAATCTCTCCATATGATTCAGTATCCTCTTCTCTTGGCATCCTCAATCTATATGATCCTTACTCATCCTTCACATTCTCATACCATCCTTTGGTCATCCCCAACTTCCCCAATGTGCATGAAGGTTCCTATCTATCAGACTCCATATTCATAAAATTCTTGTCGCATAGTAACATCTTTATCCAAGTAGATAATGTAAATGTGTTGAACCTGCACAGAATAGATCGAGCTAGAAAATACCACACAGATTTGCAGAGAGAAATTGAGAATGAAGAAGCAAGATAGAAAGAATGAAAGAATTCTCATTCATTGTATACCACACTCAAAGAGTGAATAATTTACAATATATATAATATACATGAGTAATTAATGAGACATAGTGGTGGTATAGAGTGATCTAGACACACACCAACAGTTACAGGAGTAAAATGCCACCTAGTCTAGTCTCTCAGGAAGTTACGGGAGTAAACTGCAACCTAATTGAGTTAACTAGTCAACTAGTCTTCAATTAACTGACTGAACAGAGAGTAGTGAGGAGTATATCAAGGAATCAAGGGTAATGCACCAATCTGGTGATGATACCAATTCAAGTGCGCATTAGCATGGTGATGATCCCAATGTTGCATGGTGACAAAACCAATGCAACATATAAACTCAACTCAACTAGTCAAACTGAAGTTTCAACTGAAAGAGAATATTCTCCAGGTGGAATATTCTCCCCTAAAATATAGGAGACTAGATAATGACTAATTATGAATAATAAACAAGGAAAAAAAAATCCTAGGTGTGTGTGAAGTAACTCCAACACCCCCCCTGAACATCACTATGGTGAAAATAAAAATGGCTCCCAGCAACGAGGCCATGTTAGGTACCCGAATACAAAAGATACACTGAAATAAAGTGATGAAAGAGGGAAAACCTCATGGGAACCCTCCCCCCCCCTCAAGGTACAATGTATGTAAAAAAATATGAGAAGGAACAAAAAATAGTTGCTAAGAAACTGTGTCCTTCACTCCAAGAAGACCTCGCAATTGTGCAAATTTTTGCTCATTGAAGACTTTGTTGAAGATGTAGATTTCTGCACGGATCTGATGAAGTATATGCACCATTGATATTTTCATACATATCCACTTTCTCTTCTTGTAATGAATAAGATCCAAATAAAGTTCGGATGAAATTTTGAAAACCGTGCGGTTGTTTCCGAAAAAATGATGAAATTTGGTTGATTTTAAAACGATTATAACTTCACTTCCTGGAATCCATTTTAGACGATTTTTTTTTTTAAATTGGATATTTTCCTGAGAAGAATTCAAATATCCAGTTTTTTGTTGCAAATTTGGCTCATAAAATATCATAATGGAGTCTTATGTGCACGACTCTCTTTTTGTCTCCTGAGATGCATGCATTGCACATGGAAAAGTGTCTGCATGTGACTCCTGATATGAATGCCATATATATTCCACATGAATTTCAGAAAATAAATCTGAAATGGAGTAGACATCATCTTCAATTAATGGAATAAAAAAATTTGTAGATACTTGTGTAGAAGGCTCCTCAAACTGAGATGATTTATCTTCTAGTGGCTTTTCTACATTCTCTATCTTGTCAACATTTTGCATGCATTCTTTCTTACTCCCAAATAAAACCTCCAATATTCTCCATAAATCATTTGGAGTGAATTATTGTGAGTCATCATATACTTTATGGAGAATCTCAAGAGAAATAAAATAGAGGATACATCCTATGGACATATCTTGTCTATTGAGAAAGTCATTTTTCTCATCAACAGAATCAGGATCTACTTTCATTGCCATAGTTATTTGGTAAAGTTCTCTGCATCTAAGCATAAGAACAATTTTTGGCTTCCATTCCAAATAGTTATGAGGCGTGAGAAGTATTTCTGGTGAAAGATCCATCTTTTTGTTGTCTTCAATCTTGTGTACCTGCAAAAAATTTGGTGTAGATTTTTCTTAGCAGTCCATTGGCTCTGATACCATGTAAATGTGTTGAACCTATACATAATAGATCTATCTAAAAAATACCACACACATTTGCAGAGAGAAATTGAGAAAGAAGAAGCAAGAGAGAAAGAATGGAAGAATTTTCATTAACTGTATTTCACACTCAAAGAGTGAATAATTTACAACAGATATAGGATACATGAGTAACTAATGAGCGATAGTGGTGTTCTAGAGTGATATGGACACACACCAGTAGTTATGGGAGTAAAATTCCACCTAGTCTAGTCTCTCAGGCAGTTACAGAAGTGAATTGCCACCTAATTGAGTTAACTAGTCAACTAGTCTTCAGTTAACTAATTGAACAGAGAGTAGTGAGGAATAGATCAAGGAATCAAGGGTAATGCACCAATATGATGATGATCCCAAGTCAAGTGTGCATTAGCATGGCGATGATCCTAATGTTGCATGGTGAAAAAACCAATGCAACATCTAAACTCAACTCAACTAGTCAAACTGAAGTGTCAACTGAAAGATAATATTCTCTAGGTGGAATATTCTCCCCTAAAATATAGAAGACTAGATAATGACTAATTATGAATAATAAACAAGGAAAAAACTTAGAAAAATTAAATCCTAGGTGTGTGTGAAGTAACTCCAATAGATAATGCACTCAAACATCTTTCACACGGACCCTTAAAAAAGTTCTTCTCATTGAAACTATAAGACTGGTACAATCTAATGAAAACTTAGTAATATAACCCCCGAGTATACTATTCAACCATAAATTAATCACATGAGAAACTGTATTAATTATTGTATTAATTTGTCTGATCAATTCCAATGTCCAGTTTCTCAGAGATTCAGCTCTATATCTCCCAATGTTCTCCACTAGCCTTTCTAACCATTAAGTCAAAATTATCATAAATTTGCAAAAGAATATTTCATGAAGATCTATGAATACATACCTTCGAAATAATTGTTCATCACTGAGCTGAGGGTTTCTATTATGTTCTCTAGTAAAGTATCACTACTTCCTTTCCATCCATTATTCAATTTCTTCACTATTTGGCCTCCAAAACATTCCCCTCAATTATAGTTCTTGATCCCGACAACAGAACCATTTGTTGGTGTGTATTGGGAAAACTCAGGGTTAATAATCTATATACCAACAAAAACTTTAAACATCGAACCTTTCATCATCACCTGTAGAGAAAGTGATGTCTCACCTGAGGCATCTAGAGGGGCTATTGGAACCAAGGTTTTGCAGTGATGAGGGGAAGTGAGGAATTCTTCCTACCATTTTCCCATGTGTGTAGTTCTCATTACTTAACAACTACTTAACATTTAAAATATACTATGCGTGACATTATCCCACTTAACATTCATCATATTACACTTAACATTCATTCAATTACTATATACTTTCGTGTGTGACATTATAACATCATATATGATTAACATATTCATCATCATACTTAAAAATTATCATCATTGCACAATAACATTAAACATCATAGCATGCAAACACATCACAACACAGAGGTTTTAACATGGTTCACCCAACTTGGGCTACGTCCACAATGGTTGGCTTCTTTTATTATTCATTGATAATTCCCTTATTGTTGTGCACTATGCTACACAGTATGCAATAATAACATTAACCAAACCTGCCTAGTTGTTCTATTGTAGTGCGAGATTTACTCCTCAATCATACCTTTGAATTCCTCCTTTGCTCAACTCACTTACCCAAAAATCACTAATAACTTATCATATCTCTAACCCCTTTACCCCAAAACACTTTACATATTTACACAGAAAAATAGGGTGAATCTTGTTCCAAAGTGGAAACAAATGCTCCCAAAAACCAAATGGTATATAACTATTTTTCTCCTTTTGTGTGGTTCTTCATCGTGCATCATTATGTCACATGATTTGGCTCCTTAAACTCAACTCTCATGAAGTTCTATGGTCCATCTTCTAATTTTATTTTGTTCTTTGACTTCTTCTAGCGCAAATCCCAAAATTTAACCAAAATTCATATCCAACAGGTACACTTTGAGTAGTACTACATCAGAAAGAATCTATACATGGCCATGAGTCCCACATAACATCAAGTATATCGAGAGTCCCCTAGGTCTCCTAAAACTAGCTCTAAATAAGTTGATAGGCCTCCTAACTATTATAATGAAACTTAGAACAACACTCGAGAATATAACCTCTAGTACTCGGGTAATTGGGTAGTATGACTAAGGCCCTCTAAGGGTATCGTCGAGCCTCCTTAGTTGGTGCCCTAAGATATTGGATCGATTACTATTGTTCAACCCTGCACGTATATCTCAGAGCTATAGCACAAGGCAAACACTCATCTGTAGGAATCCTGAAACCTTGTTGATATAAAATACTATTTTACTGTCTTAAGGTCAACCTCACGAGGATATGAATCCCCCTGCATTTTTAGAGAGGTTGTACTCCACGTTTTCATATAAAATTATAAACACAAGTGAAACTAAGTATGAGAAGGGACAAACTTTGGAATAAAGTTACTATTCACATTCATAACAGTACCTGAGACTTCGACTAGGTATCTTTAAAAGAAAAAATATATAAAATATTTTACAATGTACATAAACCAAATAAATATGATAAATAAAAGGTTGACATTTCCATCACAACATTCATCAATACATTAAACAATATTCACAATAAAAAGATAATTAATATGGTCTGCATATATAAGATAACTTTAAATGATCATTCCATTAAGCAACAAAAATATTATGATGGATAAAACATTTATAAACTCAATATTCAAATCAAATTCTTTGAGAATCCAATAATGTAGTATCCTAAGTAGTTCTCTCGAAGTCTCAAAGATTTATGTAAGTCTTTAAATACAAAGTAAATGTCTTTAAAGAAAATATTTGCATTCTCCCTTCAAAGAGAACTGGGATTGGGGTCTCGTGGACCATAAAATGAAAATACCTAGAAGATAAGAGGAAAAGAATCAAGGGTCGGCCCAGTTTTCATAGAATACTGAGAAATATAAGTTAGTATAACAAATGATTGTGGAATAAATAGACACAAAAAATGAGGGAACAAAGTTGTTGCTTGACTGATTGCGATGGAAATTTCTTGTAACCCTTTACTTGCTTGGAGTTGTTTCTTTTATAAGAGCATGTTGTGGTTGAGGTGGCATAACCTCTGCAACTACTTCTTTATTTTCTGGTTTGGTAATTCTGATTAATTCCTTTTTCAATTACTCATCGATATACTCCCTTAAAGGTGCAACAATAATATCATGCTTAGTTTTAATTTGAAATAATTTATTTTCAAATCCTCTTATTCATCTCTTATTGATACAATGTGTCATAAACTTCATCATTCCTATTGATATATCGAATTAACCATTTTTCAACTTCTTCTTCAAAAAAGTCTATTGTTTCGGTAAATTCATTTTCCCAAGAAACTTTTAATGCATTAAGTTGTTCCATTAAGGATTCTTTTGATAAAATCATGGTATCCATCAATAAATTAGGACCATCAAGCTCTATTGTAAGATCCACAAGTTTAAGAAAAAAATCACTTTTTTATTTTTCAAAACATCAATCTCACTTATCATTTCTTTCAACTCTTTATTTCTTCTCAGCCAACTTGCATTGACCTGCTTCATCTGGTAAGTTGAAGAATATTTTTTTTCTTTTCTATGAGCTTCACTTAAGCTCGATACATTATCTAAGAATGTATTCACAACTTCTTTGTAAAATCCTCCATCATTTTCTAGGTCCTTTTGTAGTTATTCCTTGAAATTTTGTATTCTTAGTGAAAAGCTCATGAAAATTTGAGTAGATGTTGGTACGCAATCCCTAGATTCTAAAAGGAAGGTTACAAGTCAACATATTACTATTTCAAGTCAACTATAGAGGTAGTTGTATGGTTTTATACTTGTTTTGATGGTTACTTATTGTCATGATATGGTGTATGCTTGAGGCATATTTGATATGCTTGTTTTGGTATTTCCATATGCTATATTGTGGCTTCTTGGTAGAGTCAGGAGTATTGGTATATCTGGTTTAGCACATGACATGGTTCTTATGGTTCTTATCTTTGAGTTGATTGTATATGGTTAAGTAATATTCATGTTGTATGGTGGCATATGAATGAGGGGCATGCATAGGCTCTTTGAGATACTTCATTTATGATATGGTATAGATCTGCATATGGTTGATGATGTGGTATATGGAACAGGTTGTACATGGTTGATGCTCTAGTTCATGATTCACTATTCATTGTTGATGTATATTTTGGTTCATGATTGATGTATGAGATAGTACATATATTGGTATACACTTGATGCATGGTATGGTACATGTTTAGTTGGTTGATGATCATATAGAGGTTGATGAGATAGTGACAGAGTTGTGATAGTGACAGTGATCAAGGTGTTGCAGTGATAGAGACAGAGTGACAGTGATAGTGGTAGTGATAGTGGTAGTGATAGTTTCATATATTATAATAGCGACAGTTGGTCTACATTTATATTACACGGAAGTTGTATGGGGCAAGGATATTTGGTTGTAGAAACCTTCCTGTCAAAGACGGAGAACTCAGGGGCTTGTAGTGTCCTTCTAGTTGGAGCTAGAGAATTCAAGGAGTTGTAGCTTCCTTTAGGTTGGAGCATGAGAATAGAGGATTGGAGCCTCCTTCCAGTTCTAATTGGAGTATTAGAAGTTGGTCCTTCCAATGAATGTATTCTTTTGATATATAAGAAAATCATTATGTATTTTTCTCACGTTTAGGTTTCCATGCAAATTCTAGTGTAATTTGTATTTATTGTGATGTGATGTTGATTAAGATTATACTGTTGATGATATTTTGAATGCTAATGATAACATGCTAAATATATTTTAAGAATAAATTGTGGTTAAAATTACTATAGTTGATCATTATTGATTCAGCCCCCCTCTCAGTAATCTAACAATAGGTATCATAGCAGGTCCTTCAGAAAGTAGTCTAACCATCGGAAGGAGATCATGGACTATGCTAGGATTGGAGTGCCATAGTTTGACGGTAAAAAATATGAATTATGGAGAAGATGAATGAAAACATATGTACATGCACAGAGATTCGATGTTTGGAAAGAAATAGTAGATGGATACAAAGCACCAACCACTCCCATGAAAGATAAGGATGGAAAGAAACTTGAATATAGTGATTCTAGATATAAAAATGCTATCATGAATGGCTTGACTGAATCAATATACACCAAGGTTATACACTATGAATCTACAAAATGAATTTGGGACACACTAAAGAATATGTACGAAGGATATTCCAAAGTTAAAGGAGCCAAACTTCAAACTTTTAGATTCAAGTTCAAACAATTGAAGATAAAGGAAGATGAAAATTTCCTCCTACTTTGTATGAGTTGATGAGACAGTCAATGCCATCAAGGGTTTGGAAGAATAAATGAAGGAAACAATCATTGTTCAAAAGGTATTGAGGTATCCACCTATGAGATATGATTCAAATATTTCATCCCTGGAAGAAAGAGTATATCTAGACACCTTGATGATGGATGAGTTGCACAGGATACTCACATCTTATGAGATGAGGAAAGAAAAAGGAAGTCTAGTCATGAAGGAAAAAAATTCAAGGCATCAAAGAAGATAAATAATAAAGATAAACATAAGTATAATTCATATTGTAGCTGCAATGATGATTCAGAGGAAGATGAAGAGGTGGCTAACTTCGTCAGAAGGTTGAAAAAGGGAATCGATGAATACAAAGGTAATCTTCCATTGATTTCTTTTAATTGTGATGGTGTTGGTCATTTTGATAATGAATGTCATTATAAGAAAAAGAAAATAAATGAAGAAGAAGATGACCCTAAAAAGAAAATTCAAAAGGGTATAAGAAACAAAAATAATATTTTCAAGAAAATCATATGCACTAAGGAAGACGGTTCTTCATCAAACGAAGATGAAGTTAGTGATAGTGATATAGAAAGGGTAGTATTCATGTCAATGTTAGACTTTGATGAAGAAGGCTCCAAAGAAGAATATTAAGAGGCATAACTTGATTACAAAGAATAATTGTTGACTGCCATAGAAGTTATTAAGAGAGAAAATAAGAAAATAAGTCACTCCAGGTAGAACTAACCTAGAACTCGAAAGAAGTCAACTAGCTAAAACTCTAGGAAGAAGAAGAAAAGATAATTAAATAATCACTCAGAGGGTAGTTAGAAGAAAGATACAGGACCATTGAAGTATTGGAAGCTGAGATAGTCACTCTAAGAAAATATCTTCAAAAGAAGGACATGAAACAAAACAACACTGGGATATTGGATAATATCATTAACAATCAAAGACCTTACTATGACATATCTGGATTGGGATACAATCAGTCATATAAAGAGAAATGTTCAAGCTCCAAAATGAGAGAACAAGAAGCAGAAACAAGAAGCTATGCAGAAGCTATTATAGGTCCCCCGAAAGAAGAATATAGGAAAACTCAAGGGGAATATTACAGATACATTGCACCACCTAGAATATTCATAAGTCAATATTAGTAGTAGCTAGCTATAGAAAGACCTCAAGAAGAAGAAGAATTCATAAGAGCAACACCATTTAGAATATATTCCACTCCCAGGTATCAAACTATTTTTATTGGTTCATGTTTGTAAATGTGTTGAACCTGCATAGAATATATCTAGCTAGGAATTGACATACACAGTTGCAGAGAAAATAGAAGAAAAGAGAAGGAGGAGATAAAGAATGGAAGAATTCTCATTAACCAAATGAATGAATGATAATTTACACATGGTATACTCTATATAACTCAACCAATGCGCACTGGAGAAGAATCCAGTGTACCATAGTGGTGGTCTAGAGTGATCTGGACACACAACAATAGTTACGCGAGTAAACTCCCACCTAGTCTAGTCTCTCGGGTAGTTATGTGAGTGAAATTCCACTTAGCTGAGTTAACTAGTCTATCAATCCTCAGTTAACTTACTAAAATAGAGTGAAGTGAGGACGATATCAGGGAAACATGGGAAAAGAGTTAGTTTGGTGATGATCCCAAGGACAATGTGGATTAGTTGGTGATGATCCCAATGTTGCATGGTGATAATACTAATGTAGCATCTAGACTCCACTAAACTGATCAAACTAAAGTGAAAATTGAAGAGGATATTCTCCCTAGAGGAATATTCTTCCTAAAATATAGGAGAATGAATAATTACTAATAAACATAGGAAAAACCTTAGGAAAAATAAATCCTAGGTGTGTGTGAAGTAACTCCAACACCCCCTCTGAACATCACTATGGTGAAAATAAAGAATGGGTCCCGACAATGAGGCCATGTTAGGTACCCAAATACAAAAGATACATTGAAATAAAGCGAGGAAAGAGGGAAAGCCTCATGAGAAACCAACCCCCCTACCCCCCCGCCCCCTCTCCCCCTCAAGGTACAATGTATGTAAAAAGAATAACTGACAATTGTTAGGAAACTATGTCCTTCACTCCAAGACGACTACATAGAGAATGAAACTTTTTCTCAGTGAAGGTATTGGTGAAGATGTCTACATTTTGTTCTGTTGAAGGACAAAACTATAGGTCAATGATCCCCTCATGTACTAAGTCCTAGATGTAGTGCATGTGGATCTTGATGTTCTTTGTCTGTTTCCTCTTAACTAGATCTCTACATAACTTCAGAGTGCTCTGGTTGTCACACCAGATGACGATCTACTGATGAAATTGAATGCCCAACCCAGTGAGAAAATGTTCTAGCCACATAGCCTGAATGGTTATGTTAACTACCCCTATGTACTCTACCTTGGTTGAATATAGAGAAATAGCATCTTGCTTCTTGCTTGACCAATAGATAGGCCCAGAACCAAGACTGAGTGAGTAACCATATGTGGACTTGTGATCAATGCTATCGCCATCTTAATCAGAATTAGTGAACTTGATGAGGTCAATTGTAGAGTTTGTTCAATAGTGAATCCCAAAGGTGATGGTTCCTTGTATGTATCGAAGGATACACTTTACAACCTTCCAATGTAGCTCATGCATCTTCTGCATGAACCTAGAGACTGATCCAACTGCATATGAGAGGTATGTTCTGGAGTGTGTGAGATATAACAAGATCCCCATTAGTTGTTTGTACAGTGTTCTATCAACTAGTGGAGTGTCCCCTCCATCCTCAAGTTTGACTCCTAATAGGAAAGGATTCAAGAGACTTGCAGTCTGTCATGTGAAATATCTCAAGGAGATCTAGTGCATACTTTGCCTGAGACAGTTTGATCCTTGATCCATCTTGATTGATCTCAAGTTCAAGGAAGAAATGTAGAGGACCCATGTCCGACATCAAGAATCTGTCATGTAGAATCCTCTGGTGACAATAATTGCTGAAGTCGAGCAACCGATGATCAACAAATCATCAACATACACAACTAGGAGTAGAAGTGAATCAATCATCCTAAGATTGTAAAAATTTGGGTTTGACTTACAATGTACAAAGTTCTGTGACAACAGGTAGGATTCCATATTGTCATACCATTCCCTCGGAGCATGCATGAGTCCATAAAGAGACTTCTTTAGTTGACAGACCAAAGATGAATCCTGCATAAATCCCTAGGGATGCTCCATATAGATCTCCTCATAGAGATCGTCATGAAGAAATGAATTCTTCACATCCATCTGATGGACTTCCCATCCCTTGGTTATTGCAATGGAAAGTTCCAAGCATATGGAATCCATATTTTCTACTAAGGTCTCATCATAGTCAATCCCATGCACTTGTTGGAAGCCTTTGGAAACTAGCCTAGCTTTGTATCTACTAATATTTCCATCAACTGTGCTCTTGGTCCTATAGACCCATCTGCACCTGACAGGTTTCCTTGTAGAAGGAAGGGGAACCAAATCCCAATTCTGGTTCTCAAGGAGGGATTTGAACTCCTCCTACATGGAATATTCCCAAAAGGGATTTCTAGCAGCCGCGCTATAAGACTGTGTATCTAAATATTGAACCAAGAAAATATTCATGGGTGGAAATGGTTCATTGGTAGTGAGTGCAAGAGGAGGCTCCTCAAAATCATATCGAGTCCTAGTATCAACTGGATCCCCAATAATATCCCTTGCATCTTGAAGAGTACTCTGAGCCCACTCAGGCCTTGACTCTAGCTCTACATTTTCATCTACATGAAATTACTATCCATCTAATTGTATTGACTCTATATCTAGATCATCTGAATCCTCTGAATCAGAACTCTCATCTAAAGAAGAGTCGGCATGTGCATGATCATAATCTATGATAGGTGGAAGAATAAAGGTGTCTCGATGTGGTTGTTGAGTTACATGAAAGAAACTTTCCTCGAATTGGATACTTCTCTCAACGATGAGTCGGTCAGAGGAAATATCAATAAGGATGTATCCCTTCACACCTTTCGGGTATCCAATAAAGATACACTATGTTCTCTTTGGATCAAGTGCCTTCATGTTTTCAGAGGGAATTTGGGCCCATGCATGTGAACCAAAAATACAGAAGTGGGTCAATTCCAGTTTGAGGCCACTCCAAGCCTCGTAGGGGGTCTTATCCTTGACAGATATATGGGGAGATCTATTTTGGATGTAGCTTTCACAATTAAAGGATTCGACCCATAATCTTTGTGAAAGTGATAACATGAAATATGCCATCTCTTTTAGATATATATTTTTCTACTCAACAACTTTGTTTTGTTGTGGAGTATAAGGAACCGTGTGATGCAACTCAATCCCTACCTCATGAAAAATATTTTGGATCACATGGTTGGCATACTCTCCCCCATTATCCGTTTGGAGGATTTTTATTTTATTTCTTGACTATGTCTCAACAAGGGATTTGAAATATTTGAGGTGTTGAAAGACCACTGATTTTTCCTGAGAAATCAAATCCATGTGAAGCATGAGAAATCATTAAAAAAAATGAGCATGTACCTTGATTTTTTGATTCATGGATGCAGAAAAGGGCCCATGAGGTCACTACGGATCAGATCTAAAGGAGATGAATCTCTCTGAGTCTTTCCTTTTTCAAATTTTTCTTGAGTGTGCTTTCCAATAACACATCCCTAACAAATTCCTTTGGAGAAGTGGATGTCGGGTAGACCATCAACCATTCCCTGATTTGTAAGTTTTTTCATATATTTGAAATTTAAATGCCCAAACCTTTCGTCCCATATCCTACTTCTTTCATCAACATGGGTAAGTAGTAATGCAGAATCTAGTTCAATAAATTCAAAAAATGTGTAGAGTCTATATTGATGATTTACTTCATCGGTAGTAACCCTAGAATTGGTTTGCATGTCACAGATATCCACTGAATCAGGTGTGAATATGACTCTCTTTCCGACGTTGGATTTATTAATCTATTACACTAAGAGAACATTGACGAAAAGTTTCATAATGTGCAACACATTCTCGAAGCTTCTATTTGTGAGTTCAATCCTTCCTTTGTTGGTGACCTCGACTGGAGAGTTGTCCCCCATCAGAATAGGAGGACCTTTGCATGCATCCAATGAAGAATAAACCTCTTTTTTGGTATCCATGTGGTGTGATGCACCTGAATCTACGATCCAAACATCGAGAGAGGAGTTGATGGAAATAAAGGCATGGCTTGGGATTCTGATCTTCTGGTTTCTTCTTCTTGGCACACTCGGGGATTCGATATCCAAGGTTTTTTTTTTTAAGTATTTGGGTCATTATATCTAGTTGTTTTTTCATACATGTGGATTTTGGATGGAATCCTTTATGCAAGTAAGAGAAATTATCCCCTTTTCTTCCCTTTCCACCTTTGGATCTGGAGGCATCGTTGAAGGGTTTTGAGTACCCTTCCTTCTTTAAATTTCCATGTTCTTTCATTTTGTATTTGTATTTAGATTTATGATATTGATGACCACTTCTGTATTTCACAATAATTGCATGCGTCTTTGGACCTTTGGTTTTTCCCATATTGATGAGCTTTCTCTGCTGTTATGTCAGAGACTCGATAAAGGCCTCCAGAGAGGGAATCGTCCAGGTAGATCTGGAGGTGAATGAAAATGAATGAAATGTGGATATGAACACTGAATATTCTATACCAAGTTTGGAGAGAATGGTGAGAACCATTTGTTTCTCCTCAGTTTTATCAACCCTGCAAGAATTGAGTTGCAACAACAAATCCTTATATTTGGTAAAGAAATATTGGATATTGTCGAACCTTTTTGGATACAATGTGAGAAATCACACCTTGAGCATGTGTCCCCTCATCTCATCCTATTTTCCAAAAATCCATTCCATGGTGGTCCAGGCTTCATTGGGGGTTTTACAGGAGGATATGTGAAAGAGAAGTTCAGGAGAAATGAGATTGCATATTGTTCTGAATGCTTCATCCATTTGATTTAGATACTTGGATTTTTCTATGGATGATGTTGGTTTTGTCTATATGTTGATGGTTAACCTGTAAAATCCTATGCTTCAAATATGCATCATCATATTCTCCTTCTATGCAAAGAAATTGTTTGGTGTAAGAATGAATTCCTTTGGAAATTCCATTTTTCTGCTATCTTCAATCTTCGATACCTGCAAAAATAATTTGGTGTGTCTTTCCCTAGAAGTCCATTGGATCTGATACCATCTAAATTTTTTGAACTTGCACATAATAGATCTAGCTAGGAATTGACATACACATTTGTACAGAAAATAGAAGAAAAGAGAAGCAATATAGAAAGAATGGAAGAATTCTCATTAACCAAATGAATGAATGATTGATAATTTACACATGATATACTTTGTATAACTCAACCAATGTGCATTGGAGGAGAATATAATGCACCATAGTGGTGGTATAGAGTGATATAGACACACACTAGAAGTTACAGGAGTAAACTGCCACCTAGTCTAGTCTCTCAAGCAGTTATAGGAGTGAAATACCACCTAGTTGAGTTAACTAGTCTATTAGTCTTCAGTTAACTGACTGAAACAAAGTGAAGTGATGAGGAGATCAGGGAATCATGGGTAATATGCTAGTATGGTGATGATACCAAGGAAATTGTGCAATAGCTGGTGATGATCCTAATGTTGCATGGTGAAAATCCCATTGTAGCATCTAGAATCCACTAAAGTGATCAAATTGAAGGGAAAAGTGAAGAGAATATTCTCCCTAGAGGATTATTATTCCTAAAATATAGGACATTGAATAATGACTAATAAACATAGGAAAAACATCAGGAAAAATAAATCCTAGGTGTGTGTGAAGTAACTCCAACAATGTTATTCATGTTATGATTTTGGGCACAGAGTTATGAATTGTAGATCCAATACCAAGAACATAAGAAATGATGAGGGTTATACAAGAATTGGTTATCCAAGAAGATCTCATGAAGCACAAAATAGAAGCTACAATAGAATTGGATCATTAAGTGATGAGGTATAATTCTACAAGTGAAAAAAATTTGTATATATGGCTAGAGATTGCAGACTCATTGTTCCTCCAAGGGAACCAACATAGAATATCAACAGTCATAAGAAGGAACAACAAATGATATGGATATGAAAGCATGATCAATTCAACATTGAAGAATGCAATCTTTCTCTACAAGCTCAACACAAGAAACGTGGATGGTATATTGAGAGTGGATGCTCAAATAATATGACAAGTTGTAAATGTGTTGAACCTGCACAGATATAGCTATAAAATAATACACACATTTGCAAAGAGAATTTGAGAAAGAAGAATAAGGAGAGAAAGAACAAAAGAATTCTCATTAACTATTATGAATAATGAATAATTTACACATGATATACTCTGTATAGATCAATGAGTGTGCACTAGAGAAAAAAATGCGCCATAGTGGTGGTATAGAGTGATATGGACACACACCAGTAGTTACGAAATTAAACTGCCACCTAGTCTAGTCTCTGAGGCAGTTATGAGAGTGAATTGCCACCTAGTTGAGTTAACTAGTCAACTAGTCTTCAGCTAACTGACTAAACAGAGAGCAGTGAGGATTTAACTCAAGGAATCAAGGCTAATGCGCTAGTCTGGTGATGATACCAAGGAAAGGTTGAATTAGCATGGTGATGATCCCAATGTTGCATGGTGACAAAACCAATGCACCATCTAAACTCAACTCAACTAGTCAAATTGAAGTGTCAACTGAAAGAGAATATTATCCAGGTGAAATATTCTCCCCTAAAATATAGGAGACTAGATAATGACTAATTATGACTAATAAAAAAGGAAAAACCTTAGGAAAAATAAATCCTAGGTGTGTGTGAAGTAACTCCAACACCCCCCATGAACATCACTATGGTGAAAATAAATAATGGGTCTCAGAAACGAGGCCATGTTATGTACCGAAATACAAAAGATACATTGAAATAAAGTGAGGAAAGAGGGAAAACCTCATGGGAAAACCCCCCCCCTCAAGGTACAATGTATGTATAAAGAAGAACTACAATTACTAGGCAACAGTGTCCTTCACTCCAAGACGACTTCGCAGAGAATGAAACTTTTGCTTAGTGAAGGTCTTGGTGAAGATGTTTTCCATCTGTTTTAATGAAGGACAAAATAGTAAGCCGATGATCCCCTCGTGTACTAAGTCCTGAATGTAGTGCATGTGGATCTCGATGTGCTTCGTCCGCTACCTCTGAAATGGATCTCTGCAAAACTTCAAAGTGCTTTGGTTGTCACTAGGGATGATTTTAAGGATAAAAACTTATTTTAAGATGTAGAAAGCTTGGCGAATCTTACTAATCCTTCGTATGCCAACTATAATTGTTTGGCGATATTTTTGTAAAAATATTCAAATTTCTAAGGATTTTATATAGTTTTTATAAAATTTTGGCAATTTTAAAGGTAAAATAATTTTATCCTATAGAATTTGGGTGAATCATTTTTAAAATAGCGAATCTCGTTTTTGGAAAAACTATGGAAAATTATCCCATGAGCGAAATTTATCCCCTAAAATCATCCCTGGACTTGTCACACTAGGTGATGATTGATCAATGAAACTAAATGGCCAACTCAGTGAGAAACTATTGTAGCCACATATCCTGAATGGTTATGTTAACTACCCCTCTGTACTCTGCCTTGACTGAAGATAGAGAAATGACATCTTACTTCTTACTCGACCAATAGATAGGCCCAGAACCAAGACTAAGTGAGTAACCATATGTGGACTTGCGATCAGTGTTATCGCCAGCCCAGTCGAAATCAGTAAACCCGATGAGATCTAGTGTAGATTTTTTTGAATAATGAATCCCAAAGGTGATGGTGACCTGTACGTATCGAAGGATACACTTTGCATCTTTCCAATGCAACTCATGCAGCTCCTGCATGAACCTGGAAAATGTGCCAAATGCATATGAGAGGGTTGGTCTGGAGTGTGTGATATACAACAAGCTCCCCACTAGTTGTCTGTACAGTGTGTTTTCAACCAGTGGAGTCTCTCCACCATCCTCAAGTTTGAATCCTGATAGGAAAGGAGTCGAAACAGACTTGCAGTCTATCATGTGAAATCTCTTAAGGAGATCTCGTGCATACTTGGCCTGAGACAGTTTGATGCCTGATGCATCCTAAATAATCTCGAGTCCAAGGAAGAAGTGTAACGAACCCATGTCCATCATCAAAAACCTATCATGTAGAATCCTCTTGACTGCAACAATCATTGAAGTCAAGCACCAGTGATCAACAAATCATCTACATATAGAACTAAAAGTAGAAGTGAATCATTCATCCTGAGCATGTATACATTCGGGTCTAATTTACAACATACAAAGTTATGTGACAAAAGGTAGGAATCCATCTTGGCATACCATGCCCTCAGAGCCTGCTTGAGGCCATAAAGAGACTTCTTCAGTCAATAGACCAAAGATGAGTCCTGCATAAATCCCTAGGGTTGATTAATGTAGATCTCCTCAGAAAGATCACCGTGAAGAAATACATTTTTCATGTCCATATAATGGACTTCCCATCCCTTGGATGTCGCAATGGCAAGTGCCAATCATATGGAATTCATTTTTTCTACTGGAGAAAAGGTCTCATCATAGTCAATACCATGAACCTGTTGAAATCCTTTGGCGACAAGATAGTCCTTGTATTTGCTAATCTATCCATCTTCTATGCTCTTGGTCCTGTAGACCCATATGCATCTGACAAGTTTCCTTCCAGAAGGAAGGGGAACTAGATCCCAAGCCTGGTTCATGAGGAGGGAGTTGTAATCCTCCTGCATGGAAGATTCCTAGAAGGGATTCCCAACAGTCTCACCATAAGACTGTGGATATGAATACAAAACTAAGTAAATATTCTTGGAGGGAAATGGTTTAGTGGAATTGAGTGCAATAGGAGGCTCCTTGAAATCAGATCGAGTCCTCCTAGTATCGGTTGGATCACCAATGAGATCCCCTGCATCCTGAAGAGTAGTTCGTGCCCACTTGGGCCTCTTCTCTGGCTCTGCAACTACATCTCGATGCTCTGACTCTGCATCTAACTGTAGTGACTCTAGATCTGAATCATCCGAGTCCTATGAATCATAACTCTCATCAGAATAAGAGTCAACATGTGCATGCTCATGATCTCAAATAGGTGGAAGAGTGAAGGTGTCTACATGCCGCTGTTGAGTTACATGCAAGACACTTTCCTCGAATTGGAGACTACACTCAATGATGAACCGGTCCGAGGAAAGATCAATAAGCTGATATCCCTTCACACCATCGGGGTATCCAACAAAAATTCACTCAGTTCTTTGTGGATCAAGAGCCTTCCTCTTTTTAAAGGGAATCTGAGCCCATGCATGTGAACCAAAAATGCGAAAGTGGGTCACTTCCAGTTTGAAGCTACTCCAAGCCTCATACGGGGTCTTAACCTTGACAGATCTATGGGGAGATCTATTTTGGATGTATGTTTCATAGTTAAGTGCTTTGGCCCATATTCTCTATGGTAGAGGCTTTGCATGCATCATGCAAGATGCCATATCCTTTAGAGATATGTTTTTCTGCTCAGCAACTCCGTTTTTCTACAGCGTATAGGGAAATGTATGATGCAACTGAATCCCTACCTTATGGAAAATATTATGGATCTCATGATTTACATACTCTCCCCTGTTATCAGTTCATAGGACTTTGATATTCTTTCTGGACTGTGTCTCAACCAAGGATTTGAAATCTTTGAGGTTTTGAAATACCTCAGATTTTTGCTTGAGAAAGAAGATCCAAGTAAAACGTGATAAATCATCAACAAAAATGAGAACAAAAATCGCTTTGTTGATCGTTGGATATGGAAAAGGACCCATAAGGTCATTGTGGATCAGATATAAAGGTGTAGAGTCTCTCTGAGACTTTCCCTTGTCGAATTTGTCTTGAGGGTGTTTCCCAAGAACACATCCCTCACACACTCCCTTGGGGAAATGGATGTCTGGTAGACCATCAACCAATTTTTGCTTGCTAATATGTTTCATGTATCTGAAATTCAAATGTCCAAACCTTTCATGCCATATCCTACTACTTTCATTAGCATGAGTAAGCAGTAAAGCAGAATCAGGTTCAATGAATTTAGAAAAAGTATACAATCTAGACTGATGATTTACCTCACCGGTAGACCCCCTAGGGTTGGTTTGCATGTTGTAGATGTCCACAGAATTTTGTGTGAATATGACTTTATTTATGGTTCCAGAATTCATCATATGATACATAGAGAGAAGGTTGACAGAAACTTTGGAAACGTGCAACACATTCTTGAAGCTTCCATTGGTGAGTTCAATCCTTCCTTTTCTGAGGACTTCGACAGAAGAGCTATCCCCCATCAGAATAGGAGGACCTTTGCATGCATCCAAATAAGAATATACTGATTTCAAGTCATCCATGTGATGTGATGCTCCTGAATCAATGATCCAAGCATCAGGAGAGGAGTTGATGGAAATCAAGGCATGGTTAGAATTGTCTTTCATGGAATTCAGATCTTTTGGCTTCTTTTTCTTGGAACCCTCGAGGATGCGATCTTCAAGGTTGTTTTTCTGAAGTATTTGAGACATCATATATATTTGTTTTTTCATGCATGTAGATTCCAAATGGAATCCTTTGTGACAGTACGTGCATTTCTCTCCTTTCCTTTCCTTTTCCCCTTTAGATCCGGAGGCATTGGTGAAGGGTTTTTTGTACCCTTCCTTCTTCAAATGTGCATGAGATTTTTTCTTATATTTATCTTTAGATTTCTAATATTTGTGACTGCCATCATGCACAATGAGTACATGTGCCCTTGGGCCTTTGATTGTTCCCATGTTGATGAGCTTAGTTTTCTCTTGTGTCAAGGATGCGATAAAGTCCTTAAGAGAACGCATCTTCCAGGTGGCTCCAGAGGTGAATATGGAAGTATCAAATATGGATAGAAATATAGAGAATCCAGGGCCAATATTGGATATAATGGTTATAACTATTTGTTTCTCCTATGCCAATTTATCAACCCCGCAAGCTTTGTGTTGCGGTAGTAAATCCTTGAATTTTGTCAAGAAATATTGGATATTTTCGAAGCTTTTTGAATCCAATGTGATCATCTCCACCTCCAACATGTGTCCCCTCATCTCATCCTATTTTCCAAAGATCCCTTCCAATGTTTTCCAGGCTTCATTGGGAGTCTTACAGGAAGATATGTGAAAAAGGAGATCGGGAGAAATAAGACTCCAAATTGTTTCAAGTGCCTCATCCATGAGATTTAAGTACTTGGATTTTTCTATGGATGATGTTGGTTTTGTATATGTATTCAAGGTTAACCTGTACAATGCTCTAGTTCAGAGATGTATGGATATTTTCTCTTTCCATGCAAAATAATTATAAGGTGTAAGAATGAATTCTTTTTGGAAATCCATCTTTTCGTTGTATTCAATCTTTTGTACCTGCAAAATTTTTGGTGTAGCTTTTGATTAGTAGTCTGTCGGCTCTGATACCATGTAAATGTGTTGAAACTACACATAATATATCTAGATAAACAATAATACACACATTTGCAGAGAGAATTTGAGAAAGAAGAAGAAGGAGAGAAAGAATGAAACAATTCTCATTAATCGTTATGAATAATGAATAATTTACACATGATATACTCTGTATAGCTCAATGAGTGTGCACTGGAGGAGAACCAATGCACCATAGTGGTGTTATAGAGTGATATGGACACACACCAGCAGTTACAAGGGTGAAATCCCACCTAGTCTAGTCTCTCAGGAAGTTACGAGAGTTAACTTCCACCTAGATGAGTTAACTAGTCAACTAGTCTTCAGTTAACTGACTGAATAGAGAGTAGTGAGGAGTTAACTCGAGGAATCAAGGCTAATGCACCAGTCTAGTGATGATACCAAGGCAATTTCAATTTATCATGGTGATGATACCAATGTTGCATGGTGAAAAAACCAATGCAGCATCTAAACTCAACTCAACTAGTCAAACTAAAGTGTCAACTGAAAGAGAATATTCTCCAGGTGGAATATTCTCCCCTAAAATATAGGAGACTAGATAATGACTAATTATGAATAATAAACAAGGAAAAACCTTAGGAAAAATAAATCCTAGGTGTGTGTGAAGTAACTCCAACACAAGTGACAAAGAAATTTTTTTGACATTGAAGAAGGAAAGATATGGATCAGTTTGATTTGGCAATGAAAACTCAGCCAATATCATTGGAAATGGCACAATCGAGCTTAGAATTAAGAATTCCACAATAGAATTTTTTTGACTGGTCGAAGACATGAAACATAATCTACTAAGTGTAAGTCAAATGTGTGATCAATGACACAGAATTGTGTTTGATTCAAAGAAGTGAAAGTTGAGGAGAGTAGAATTAGGAAAGTTGGTAGTTGCAGTTGTAAGGACTCCAAGCAACATATATGTTATGAATGAAATAGGAAATGAAAAATGTTTCTTAGGAAAGGACGATGAAATTTGGCTCTCGCATAGAATAATGGATCACATAAATTTTGATAATCTTTTCAAAGTCAGCAAAAAGGAAGAAGTAGAGAAATGTTTGAGATCTCGAAGCCAACAAATATTTTATGCAAGAATTTTCTACAAGGAAAACAAACAAAGACAAAGTTCAAGTCAAAAGAGTATTCCACAACAAAACCACTGGATATTATACATACTTATTCAGTTGGACCAACAAGAATGAAGGGATTGAAAGGTGAATAGTATTTCATGCTACTAGTTGATGACTACACAAGAATGGCATAGTTTTCTTTGTAAATAAGAAGTTAGAGGCATTTGAAAACTTTAGGACATACAAAGAGATGGTTGAAACTGAGATAGAGTTGAAAATAAAGTTTTTAATATTAGAGAATGGAGGAGAATTTACATCAAATAAATGTATGGACTTTTGCAGTGAGCATGGCATAAAAAGGCAATTCTCTATAGCTAGGAAACCTCAACAAAATGGAGTTGTTGAAAGAAAGAATAGGACAGTACAAGAAATGGCTAGAACTATGTTAATATATTCCAAGTTGATGGACGTATTTTGGGTACAGGCAGTGCATACAAAAATTCATATTCAGAACAAAGGAATGGTCATAAATAATAGTGACAAGACCCCCTACAAGCTATGGAAAGGAATACCAACAAATGTAAATCACTTCAGAGTTTTCGGAAGAAAATTCTACATCAAAAGAAAAGATGGAAGAATTAGAAAATTTGATTATCAAGTTGATCAAGGAACAATTTTTGGGTACTCAATCAAAAGGCAATCATACACATGTTTCAATATGAGACCCAACTGAACAATGGAAATCATAATTGTGATGGTTAATGAGACAAATGGTCAAAAGATAAAAGAAAGTATAAAAGATTCAATGGAATAGGATCATGAAGAAGATTTGAAAGAAGAAGACGTAGAGGAAGAAAAGTATATTGGTATACTTGGTGATATTTTTGCTAAGGTATACTAGTATACTGGTATACTTAGTGTTATCTCTTAGGAAACGTATATTGGTATACTGGTACACTTGGTGATATTTTTGATAAGGTTGTAGCATCATTTTATGAGGTATCAAAGGGAGGTCGATGGTGAAATTTAATGGGTTGCAACAAACCCTAGTTTATGAGGTATACACGAGTTGCAAGTCAAAAAGGAGGCATATGTACATGGGATTCAATGGAGAAAAGGACGTATATACACAGGCTATAAAAGAGAAAGTCGCGTACATGTGAAAATATCATGAAAATTTGAGTAGATATTGGTACCAGGTCCCTAGAGTCTGAAAGGAAGGTTACAAGTCAAAATCTTACTATTTTAGGTAAGCTATAGAGGTATTGGTATGATTTTATACTTGTTTTAATGGTTACTTCTTGTTATGATATGGTGTATGCTTGAGGCATACTCGATATGGTTGGTTCATTATTTGGATATGGTATATATTGGTTTCTTGGTAGAGTGAGGAGCACTCTTATATCTGGTTTATCACATGACATGGTTCTTATGGTTCTTATCTTTGAGTTGATTGTATATGGTTGAGAAATATTTATGTTGTATGGTGGCATATGCATGAGGGGCATGCATTGGCTCTTTGAGATACTTCATTGATTATATGGTACATATCTTCATATGGTTGATGATATAGTATATGGCACAGGTTGTACATGGTTGATGCTCTAGTTCATGATTCACTATTCATTTTTTATTTTATCTTTTGGTTCATGATTGATCTATGGGATAGTATGTATATTGGTATACACTTGATGCATGGTATGGTACATGTTTAGTTGGTTTATGAGTAGATACAAGTTGATGAGATAGTGACCGAGTTGTGATAGTGACAGTGAGAAAGTTGTCACAATGACAGAGATAGAGTGATAGTGACTGTGGCAGTGACAGTGCCAGATATTGTGATAGGAACAGTTGGTCTAAATTTATATTATGGGGTGATTGGACGGGGCAAGGATATGTGGTTGTAGCCACCTTCCGGTTGGATCCGGAGAGGTCAGGGGGTTGTAGCCTCCTTCTGGTTGGAGCCAAAGAACTCAAGGAATTATAGCTTCCTTCAGGTTGGATCCTAAGAATAGGGGGTTGGAGCCTCCTTCCAATTGTAGTTGGAGAAATGGAAGTTGGTTCTTCCAATGAATGTATTCTTTTGAAATATAAGAAAATAATTCCATGGTTTCTCTCATTTTGGGTTTCCACGTAAATTCTGGTGTAGTGTGTATCTATTATGATGTGAAGTTGTTTATGATTATACTACTGATGATATATTGAATGCTAATGATAAACTGTTGAATATTTTTGAAGAATAAATTGTGGTTAAAAGTACTATAATTGCTCATTGTTGATTCACCACCCCCTCTCTGTAATCCAATAGTTCTTTATCACCACCATTGTCGTACCATCCAACTCATGCCTTTCTCATCTCCATATCATTATTTCTATTATTTGTTCTCAATGGAGTACTCTTTTGGGACATTGTTGGTGAATTAGGGTTTTTATCGGTCAATTCCCTGCCATGTTGTCTATGACTTTCATTGGTGTTTTTTATCTCTTCCATGTCATCTGAACTTGGTATGTCGTGATTTAGTAGAGATATGGATTATCTCCTCCACCCTCCTTAAATTGTTCAAATTTAGTGAAATAACAAAAATACCCAATTAATTCCATGTTGGTAGTGAATTTGTTCTCTGGGTCAAAACCCTTAACAAATTTAACTTCCTTTAAGCCATGTTGTTCATGATGTCCCTCCAGTTCATCAAGGTGGTTTATATGCTTCACAGTAAATTATCCAATTTCCATGGTAGGGTTATGAATTTTTTTTTCATTTTATCATAAAAGAAATGATCCCAAGTTTTGTAATGCCTGCACATTTCTTTAGCAAAAAGTATATATGACACATAAAAAGGGAGAAGAAAAGGTTTCTCTTCACTACCAAACAATATGATAACAGTGAATTATTCAGAAATTTCATAAGCTCCTTTCCCAAAGAGAAAGGTGGCAGATTCAAGAGAAATTCTAAATGTATTAGGACCAAAGATCAACTTTTTAAAATCTAAAATAATATTTTTATGAACTGGGTAAAAATTGTATTGAGTTTAATGTTTGTACAAAACCAAGTATCATGCATAAATGGGTTCCAAATTAAAATCAACATGTTTTTCCCTCATCAATTCTTCAAATTCATGGACATAAGCAATGGAATAGATGAGTTAATAAGTCATGTAAAAATTTTGAGTATTTTTTAAATTACTAATTTGGAAAGAGACCTCACTCAAAACAAGATATATGCAATATATAAAAGATTTTTAATGCAAAGCATAATGTAGGGAATATATAAGATTCCTCAATACCAACACAATAGATTCCAAACCAATAATGCGGGTGTTGGGATAAATATATGCACTATTAATTCCCACATTTAATTATCAACCAAGGATCGTAAGCTTCAAGGTGCAGACACAAGAAATGCAGGATCAGAGCCTAGTCTAGCCTAATCTAAAGCTGACAAAACAATCTTCAAACCCACACTATAGGAAATTAACACTAAGGATTCATCATTGGGATGTAGGAATAACTTATTTCTATAAAGACTTAGATAACAGTCTTTCATGCACTCAGAGTGATGTTCATTTTATTAATCGTGAGTAGCTTACTTAAGTTTTTTGTCCTTCAATGATTATTTCCTATAGTGGATCCACACTTAAATGAAATAAAAAAAAAAACCAAGAAAACATAAATAAATTCAATTGACATGAAATAAACTATGGGAATTCCAAATCACAATGAAAGCAAACTAATAAAGACCAATAAGCGAAATTAATCTAAAATTGGATCTCAAGAACAATTCTTCAAATGGTTACAACTGTTGACAAAAATAAGAGTGCTCTAAAAAAAACGCATGAAAGGAGAATGGATATATGATTAATGACAAGATTGGACAATGAGAAATGAACTCCTTTATGTTCACTCGAATTGCGGATTTGACAATTTCTCATAAACAGTAAAAGAAATCAGAATGTAAGAAGATGGTGCAATGGTATTAGAACAATTTCTTGTATATTGTTTTATTGGATTTCCAAGCATAATTTTACAAATGAATGTCAATGAATGGAATGGTAATGAGACACTTCAATATCCAATGGTGGAATGAGCAAGCAATGTTAAATGAAATTATAGAAACAAAAAACTATTACACCAACTGAAGAATCATTCCTAAGTATGTGCTAATATGAATATACTAAATTGAAACTGAACTTGTAGCTCTACAAAAATTGAATGCAAATCAACAAGATAACAACTAAACTAGAAATGAAATTTATACAAAAAATAAATAAAAGCAATCTAATCTATGAGAGTAAAAGAGGGTAGAAGGGTATTACTCAGAATGAGGGGACCTTCCCATGCTGAATAAACTTTCTTAAAAGCCAATCAACTCAAGTGAATAAGATGCATAGTAAACCAACAATAGTCAATCCTCCATTTTGATCAAATACTCTATTTTTACATGGCAGTTAACTCCTTAAATCTTTCTCATAAGAACACACCTCTTACTTACAAACACCTCATTAAACTAATGTCTCTTTATCACATCCCTATGAGGCTTATTTATATATTAAAAATCATTGAGGAGTGTATGGGACCGAATCCCAATGCTCATATTTCAAATTTTACATTTTTAGGCATAAATCCCAAAAATCTGGGTTTTAATGTAATTTGGGCAGATTCGAGTTAAGGATCCACCCATATATTCCAAACAAGTTTGCATTTTGAAAAACTGCCATCATTTTACTCAATTTTCCATATTCTAGACAAAACCCATTTCGTAGAATTTATAGATCTGATGTCATCTGCATGAAAATTGAGGTGCAAGTTGGCAGTTTGAGATTTTTGCTAATTTTTGCAGAATCATTCCCACTGAGCTAGAGGTCCACACGTGTGATTTGGGTGAATTCTTCCACACGTGTCTACATGTAAACAACACTCTGGAAAAAATCTGTGTCCCCGATTTTCCTCTAGAAGCTTTCCAAAATTTCGATCTATATCTGGTACCAGACGATTGTTGATGTTGGTATTGGATGAGCACAACATTGGTATCGGACGAGCATAGAATTGGTACCGGATGATATGAGTACTGGATGACATGGAGTGTGGGTACCATATGACATAGAGTGTGGGTATCGAATGACTGTGAAGGTATCAGTTGATTGTAGAACCTTCTGGTACCGGATGACTTGGAGAACTGGATGACCTCCGGTGTGGGTATCGGATGACTTCCAGTGTGGGAACATATTTTTTGGACATATAAATATAGGATTAAACCATCATCGATAAAATCATGTTAAAAACATATTTAATCACTTAAAAATACAAGAAAACAACAATAATTAACCACAAGGTAGAATGGATGTAATTAGTGGTAAGTGACTGGATAATGGCTATAGAATGTATCAAGAGTAAGGGAATATAGATTATGAATGGAGGCTTTACATGGTAGAAAATATGACATATTTGGAGCCCAACAATGGGTGAACAACCATGCAAATTCTATGTATGCGTATTTTAGTGAAGCTACCTCAATCTTGGAAGCACCAGGGCTACTTCTTGGGTCCTCCAAATAATTGCTTAGAAACCTCTCCCCTCCTTTATGCTTCTTCATAAATTCATCGGCCTCTTCATTTTTTAATCACAAGGTAGGTGTAGGGATCGTAGAATTTTGGAGAATGTTGAAGGAGATAGATAAATGGGTTGGTGTCCTTGCAATTGAATTATTCTTTTCTCAGAGTTGTACTTACCTGTGCACCATTGACCAATTTCTTTGAAGTTTGTCACTTCTGGAACATAACCTTCTAATAATATTCCTGAGGTCCAAATTAAGTTCATTTTCTTCTCGGCCAGAGAAAGGTTTTTGTAGTAATTGTATGCCCTAGACCACTGAAGCTCTTGATTCTCACACCCATGTGTGTTTAGTGTATCTCCACAATACAACTCTTTTTTATTAATTGACATTCTCTTTCTACATTTGGATTTGATAATAGGTGGCACTACTGCCGATATTTACATATTTACATATTTGTTTTTACTTAATTTCACCACGTATTGTCTTGATAGTTCAATCAATCATAAATATTGCTTTTAATATTGTCTTCTTACATGAGATTTGAATTTATTGCAAGATTTAATGAATGTTCTGTGAAATTTATAATGGAATTATGTTTACACAAGTGGTAGTTGATGTGGCGGCGACAATAAATGTGATAAGAAGTCATGATGTGATGTTGTTGCAGATGAAAAATGTTAAGTATCAGAGTTTAAAATGAGGAATTGAAAGTGAAAATTGCATAACACGGGACTACAAACCCATAGACCTACAAACAAAAATATGAGGAAGCGTAAGGAGGTTCACACCGAAAGTCGAAAATTGGCTAAGTTATGGAAAAATTTTGATCATTGAGAAAAATAGAATAAAGGATAAAAAAAAAGACAAGGAACAATCCTATGGGTGGTTAAATGAAAACACCAATTTGATCACAAATATGGATAAAAAAAATTGTAACCCTGGGGAGATACATGAAACGAAAAAGAAAATATGTGATATATAGTCATGCAACAATGCCTCCTACATTCTAGTTGTGACATTCATACATAATTTTGCCTCTTAACAATTTGGGCACTTCGTTACTACAATATTATTTAGGATGGAGTATAACTCTGCAAGAGTAAAAAAAACGTATATTGGTCTTGCCAGCACCCTTATTCAAGACCTGTCCCATTGGATTCCTCTCCATAGATGATTTTAGGGGCTAGATTTTGCAAATGGGATAAGTTTCCATGGTTTTTCCCAAAAAATGATTCACCAATTTCCATTTTTTCAAAAAATCATTTGCCCAAATTCTACAAAATAAAATTATTTAACCTTGGAAATCACCAATATTTTATAGAAGCTATATGAAATCCTTATAAAGTTGAATATTTTTACAAAATTATCGTCAAACATTTTACATTTTTCATATTAAGGACTAGTAATATTAGCTCAGATTTCTACATTTTAATATAAATTCCATCCTTCCAAATTATCCATGTTCCTCTTTTCACCCTATTCACCATGATACATATCGTTTTTAAGCCTTTTTCTTTTCGTTTTTTTTTTCAGTTGATCCAACCCCCTTCATGACACCCTTATTTGACAGCTATCCCATTGGATTTCTCTCATTGCCCTTATTGTAGTGATATATATCACCTATCCACATTTTTTCAGTGGAACCAATCCCCATTCTAGGAACCCAAACTTTCCACATGGCCAATACTCACACCCAACACCTACAAGCCAAAATTAGACAGAACAAGGCCCAATTTAACCATCTCGAGGAACAAGTCCACTAGTTTAACTCTCCACTAGTTTCTGAATTGATCCCAGGACCCCCCATCCTTGAACAAGCCCCCCCAAGTATATGATGTTTCCTCCTCCCATACTATGGTCTTTCATTCCAACCCCTTTCAACGTGACACATGTCTTCCCCGAGTTGAGGTAAATAAATTTTATGGCTCCAATCCCAGACGACGGGTCACCCAAATGGAGCATTGATTTTCTTTGCATGGAATTATTGATGAGTTGGACAAACTTTGCTATGTTTTTTTCTATTTGGATCATGAACTCTAGAAATGGTGGAAATGGCGTAAAACTGCATGTCATGGGTATGTTTCTTGGACCCAGTTTGTTGTAGAGCTTTATGAATGCTTTGACATTGAAACCCACTATTTAGGCCATTTGACCAAGTTGAAATAGTCTGGAAGAGTGGAATATTTTACAAACTCCTTTGAGCATAAATGGTTGAATGTAACTCAAGGGTCTTTGTTATAATTGTGATGACAAATATTTTCCTAGGCACAAGTGTAAGGAACATAATCTTCTTATGACCATCTATGAGGATGTTTCTAATGAATAGGTATAGGTTTTCCCTGTGGAATAGATACCCAAGCCAACTAATATCACTTTGCCCTTTGATCCTCCATAATTCAAACCGATCATTCCACTTAATTCCCTCACTAGATTCTCTTCTCCCCAAACCCTCAAGTTAATTGTCTACATTAAGAATCAAAATTTCATCATCCTAATTGACAGTGGCATCACCCATAATTTTATTCATTGTCGCATTATCCAAGAAACCAATTGGTATATCCCTACAGTCAAAAAATTTCAAATCATGATGACCAATGGAAGGTCCATGAAATGTGGGGTCGTTGTAAAAATTTGTCTCCAAATTGTTCAGTAAAACGTGAATTCTCATATGTTTGATATCAACATGGGAAGTTGTGACATTGTTCTTGGTGCGTAATGGCTATGCACTCTCGGACCCATCCTCATGTATTTTAAGGAAATAACAATGCAATTCCAATAGGAGGGACAATAATATAAGTTCCAAGGAATCACAACAGTCAACCTTGAGATCATCAGCTCCCATCAAATGGAAAATATCCTAAAAAAAGGTCATTCGGGCATTATTTCCTAACTCAATTTTGTTCAAGTAGTTGAGACACCCTTTGTGCATCCTAAACTTCATCATATCCTCTCCAAACACCAATATTTTATTTCCACTCCCTATGGACTTCCCCCTTCCCATGGTATTCATGACCATTCCATTCTTCTAGTCCTATACAGTCTTCCTCCCAATGTTTTCCATTATCGTCATCCCTTTTCCCAGAAGAATAAAAATTGAAAAAATTGTTCAATAATTATGTAATGTGGGTTTTATCCATCCTAGTACCATCCCCTATCCTTCTCTTGTGGTCATGGTACTCAATAAATAAGGAACTTGGTTCATTTGTCCATACTTTTTCACTTTCAATAAACTCACCATCAAATACAAATTTCCCATTCCTATCATTGATGATCTACTGGATGAATTGAGTGGTGCTTAGTACTTTACTAAACTTGATCTTCATTCTGGATACCATGAGATATGTATGAAAGAGGAATAGATTACCAAGACTACATTTAGAACACATGAGGGTCACTATGAGTTCTTGGGCCTTCCCTTTGGCCTTTGTAATGCTCCCTCCACTTTCCAAAGTATCATGAATCATGTATTACATCATGTTCTCCGTCTTTTTTTCTTAGTTTTATTTTATTTTATTTTCATATATAGTAAAACTTGGACAACCCATCTCACCCATGTGGGTCAAGTTCTCCACCTACTCTCTCAACACCGAATTTTCCTCAAACAATCTAAATGTGCCTTTAGAGCCTCAAAAGTGGAGTACCTGGGTCATATTGTTGGCAAGGATGGTGTATGGGTGGATCCTAATAAAATTGAAGCTATGAATATTGGCCTCGCCCTAAAAATATTAAGAGAATGTGTCATTTTCTAGTTTTAATGAGATATTATCACAAGTTTGTTCGAAATTATGGAAAAATCGCAGCACCTCTCACTACTCTCCTTAAAAATAATGCTTTCACTTGGAATCCAGTATATGATCAATCCTTCCATGCCTTGAAAGAGGTTATGTGCATGACTCTTGCCCTATCATTTCCTGACTTCAAAAATACCTTTGTCTTGGAATGTAATGCTTTAGGTAAAGGAATTAAGGAAGTCCTCATGCAATATGACATGACTTTTCTCATTCACTAGAAAAACAAATTTGGAGATACATTTTGGAAAATAAATATATGAAAATAAAATGTTGGCTATTTTGCATGTCGTAGATCTATTATTTCCTTATATATTGGGGAAATGCCTCCAAATTAAAACTAATCATCAAAGCCTCAAGTATTTTTTGGAACAACAAATTTCATTCCTGAAGTAACAAAAATGGGTGACCAATCTATTTTTATATGATTATGATATCATTAACAAGAAGGGAAATTAAAATGTGGTTGTTGATGCTCTTTCCAAGAAGTATGAAGAAGAAGGGTCCCTCTTTTCCCTCTCCTTCATTGTACCATATTGCATCCAAGGTGTTCACTAAGAAATGGTTGCAAGACCCCAAAATTTCTCACTTGATCCAACACTTAAATCATCATTCTCCAGCTTCTCCAGGGTACTCTTGGCACAATGAAGAGATTTTCTATGAATTTCATATGTGTTTAAGAAAAAAATCGCAACTTAAATCCACGGGGATTTTTTATCTTCATGCTTCACCTACAAACAAGTCCAACATTTTTTTTTTTGGTATGGTATGAAATAGGACATATGCTCCTTTGTGGATGAATGTGATGTATGTCAACACAACAAGGGAGAAACAGTCAAATATCTAGGAACACTCCAACTGCCTTTGATTCATCCTGCTATTTGGAGGGATATTTCTATGGATTTCATTGTTGGATTACCTAAATCCGACATTAAGTTAGTCATTATTGTGGCATTCGATCATCTTTCCAAAAATGTTCATTTATGTTCTCTTCAACACCAATTCATTGCATTCAAAACAACTTAAATATTCATGGATAATATCTTCACACTTCATGGCATGCCTCATTATATTGTCTTTGAGAGAGATCCAACTTTCAACAGCAATTTTTGGTAAGAATGTTTTAGGCTCTAGGGAACCCAATTGCATCTTATCACTGCCTATCATCCCCATACTGATCGCCAAACTAAATTTGTCAACATTATTTTTTGGAAACATATTTGTGGTGTTTTTCATAGTATATAAAAAATTAGTGGGCTCAGTAGTTACCACTAGCTTAGTGATTGTACAATACATCTTACCATATATCTAATTGCATGACTCCTTTTTAAGCAGTCTATAGAAAAAACCCACATCATTTATCTCACACTTTCCTAGTGTCTCGAAGGCTCAGGAGGTTGAAAAAAATATTATATTCCGAGAGGCCATTCTCCATACCCTCAAAGAAATTTTGGTCATGGCTCAAAACTGCATGAAGCAACAAGCAGATCAAGGTCATTCAGAATGTTCATTTGTTGAAGGGAACTGGGTGTTTCTTCGTTTGCAACCTTATAAGAAACATTCCCTCAAAGATAAAAATTGTTAGAAACTTTCTCCCAAATTTTATGGTCCTTATACAATTCTCAAGCAAGGGGGGCTCATAGCCCACTAGCTAGCTCTTCCCATTCATTCTAAGCTCCATATTTTTTTTCATGTCTCATGCTTAAAGAAAGTGATTGGAAATAAGTGCCAAATTCAAACTAGTCTCCTCATGTTGGATGGAGAAGGTTCCATTTGGTTGTAGCCACAAGCAGTATTGGACCATAGAGAGCATCGTATGCATCAATACACCATAAAGGGAGTGTTATTTCATTGGAAATATACAACTCTAGAAGATGCCACCTAGGATCCAGTCACCATTCTGCAACAATTTCCTCATCTCAATCCTTAAAGAATTTTTTTTTCTCCAAGTGATCCTAAAATATTTATACACCACTTATTCTTGAAAATATATACATGTAGTATCTAACTTGTTCTGTATAATTTCTAGGATCTATTGAGGTGATTGCAAAATTATGATGATGTGGTCTTTACCCAAAACTCATATAACTAAAGATTATGTCAATTTAATGGATTCTCTTAAATTACATTACTCAAATGCTAGAATAGAGTTCACATTTTAAATCCTTGCGAAATTATGATACATTTGACTATAAAGTTGACCACTTTCCAAACTAGCTCAATTTTTCACCTCCCGGCACGTAAAACAATGCATTAAATAATCATAAATGAAAATTTAAGTACAAAGTTTCAAAAATGACCTAAAATAAAAAAGCATACCTCATATTCATGATCCTTGTGAAAATCGTGAAATTTTAATATAAAACACTTGAAATTTTGTCAAGGTACCATTTAGGACACTTTACAGTGCAACACAAAATTAAGTTGTACTTGCATGTACTTCCATAGAGTCCATATAGTATCGAAATCCATGCCATGTCTCAAGATCCATGCATTATTGGAATCTTTTCCTTGGGATGTGTGCCTATGCATTGGGATGCATACCTAATATATAGGCCAAGACTCCAAAACACTTCCACCTTTAGTTGTAACATATTTACTATTTTAGGCATGAATCCTGCTAAATATGGGTTGGTTGGTTTAGTTGTTAAAAATACTGTTGGATTACTAAGAAGGGGGGGTGAATCAGTAATAACATAATTATAATCCTTTTTCTTGAAATGTTATATCAATGTAGATTTATTATCCAATAATGAGTAGTAATAAATAAGCAATCACACACATACACAGTACACCAGTGTTTTACGTGGAAACCCAAATCGGGAGAAAACCACAGAATGTTTTTTCTTATATGTCTTGAAGAATTACATTCATTGGAAGAACCAACTTCCTTTGTTTTCCAACTACAACTGGAAGGAGGCTCCAACCCCCTAGTTTCTCAGGCTACAACCTGAGGGAAGCTCCAACTCCCCAAATCTTTGGCTACAACCAGAAGGAGGCTACAACCCCCAATGTTCTCTAGCTACAACCGGAAGGTGGCTACAACCACCTGTCCTTGCCCCATTCTGCCACCCTAAAGTAGAAGTAAAATGATGGAACCACTGTCACACTATCACTGTGAGATATACCACTTTAAACCTGTACCAATAAATCTGAACCATGCATCAACCATGCATCAATCTGTACCTCAACCAGTAATCAACCTGTACCACAAAAAAGTGCATCAACCATGCACCAACTTGTAATCAACATGTACCATAAACAAGTGCATCAACCATGCACCAACCTGTAATCAACCTATACCATAAACAAGTGCATCAACCATGCACCAACCTGTAATCAACTTGTACCATACACAAGTGCATCCAACCATGTGCTAAGTATGTACCAATCATGTGTCAACTACTCATCAACTATGACTCATCAATATGTACCAACATCATTAACTATACACCTCATGTATGTGCACCGACTCATCAACTACTTGTCTCAACCATGTACTCAACATGTACCTCAACTAAAACCCCTCATCAATTTCATCATCCAAATTTGATTTGTATCTCAGTAATAGACCTGGTGTATATGATCACATTCTTGCAAACCTTCCTTAACTTTAAAAACAAGAGACTAGCATTTTCATCAAACTTTTCTTTAGTCTCACATGCCTAGTCTTGGATTAGTCAACAACCCTAACTTGAAGTAATCATAACTTTGAACCTGTAATGTATAAATATATGAAACTGATAAACAATGTTCTTAAGTTTGTTTTGTGCAATTCCTCCAAGTGGCACTACTTGTAACCTCTCATAAAAGGAGTTATAGAAAAAATGACACACCTTGTTGAATTCTGGGTTATTCTAGAGAACGACCTTGTAGAGAGTGCCCCACACAAAATATTTGATGAAATGATTTGAAACTATTAAATGGAATACTAAAGACTGTACCCTAACTAAAAAAAAATTTCTCATTGAATTTGGATCTGTTATGAAGAATTTATGACGTTTTTACCTGAAACACCTGATTTTGACTAGTTTCAGGACTGGCCACAAACCCTATATTCCACAGAGTGTAACTCCCAAAATACAACGACCCACAAGACTAATTTTTAACCATAGATACTTGGATATGTTTTATCACTTGCATAGCAATTTCAAGATCTGAATAATTATAGAAAAAAATTTATAACGGAAATGGTCAGATGACCTGAAAATAGCATACCTTAGAAAGCACCATCAAAAGAATTTATCCTTCCTTGCATTTCGGCCTTCTTTTCTTCACTTTCCTCAGAATTTCGGATTAGATATCATTTGTATACCTCAGATACCTATAGATATTCAATATTCTCAAGTTTGATTCAAATGAGAGAGCCTTGCCTCTTATTTATACTCTCCAAGTAGCTTAAAAACATCTTCTAGGTCACTTGGCCCCACTTTCCTTATTTTAGGGTTGGGTTCACTTCTAATTTCTCCATTAAAATTATTATCGAAATAATTTATTTTGTATTCACTTTAAATTATAATACACTCATAACTTCACTTTATTATTTACCTTTTAAAAACTCTTAAACCACTTTGATTACTTTGACCTTTTGGGGCTTCTAGATGACATATGAGGGTCCTCCAACTTCGTAAGGCCATAACTCTCAAACCGTGAGGAGTTATGTGACGTTCTA
>ML795894.1:444364-462439 GCA_009831015.1 Picea engelmannii
ATATATATATATATATATATATATATATATATATATATATATATATATATATATATATATATATATATATATATATAGATAGATAGATAGATAGATAATATATATATAATATATATTACATATAATATATATGCAAAAAATCCCTCCAAATTGTTAATCCCTCGAATGTTAAGCATTGGTCATATGGTTTATACTTGAACCAGGGTTAGGGCTATAGCCTCGACCCCTTTTCCCCCACATTCAATACCATACATGAATGTAAATAATTTATATGTTATGGTTTAATTAAGATTCCTTGTATGGTATATTGGTTAGGGAGAAATTTTTAAGGCATGGAGAGATATGGAGTTCATGGGGTCAATTCCCCCAAACTCCATAATTTTACCATATAAACCATTATTGGTCAATGAGGGGTTTCCATGTGGCAACCTCTTATTGGCTAAACATGTGCCATGTGTCATAATATGATTCATCCAGTTGGAGTATGGATGCCAACTCACTATTGAATGGATTCCATGTTACCTATGTTGCATGAATAGTTGCCACATCAGTTGCTGACATCATCCTTGAACATGCTGACATCATCATTTCCTTTAAATTTTTTACTTTTTTCATATTTAAACCCCAAACATTGACTTCTCATAACTTTTGTATATGATCTATGTTTGACAAATTGTTTGTATCATTAGAAATTTGATGACGAGCTCTACGTAATGATGTTTTTTTTAAGACGATTTGAGATGGTCAAATTTTGAGAATTTATGGATCCCTTGGGACCTCTGTAAGCGTTCTAGATCCTCCTGGACCTCTGTGAGCATTCTATATCCTCCTGGATCACACCTTCTCACTAAAGAACTTTTGGACCTCCAAAATTATATATACTCAACTAATTAGTGATGATAACTCTAACTCATTCTTCCATAGTACTAAAATGAGCAGTAACTTACTGATGAAGCTTTTTCACTCTTCCATCTTTCTGATTCTTTTGGAAATAAGTCTTCAGTTTGGGTCTTCGATATTAGGTACTATATTAATGCGCTTATGTCAGCTTCTATGGAATATAGCTCTGACTTTGGCATCTATATCTGTAGATAATATGATATATATAGCTTTGGTCAGGGATGATTTTAGGGGCTAAATTTCACTCATGGGCTAATTTTCCATGATTTTTCCAAAAACAAGATTTGTTATTTTAAAAATGATATGCCCAAATTCTATAGGATAAAATTATGTTACCTTAAAAATTGCCAAAATTTTATAAAAACTATATAAAATACTTAGAAATTTGAATATTTTTACAAACATATTGCCAAACATTTATAGTTGACATATGAAGGATTAGTAAGATTCACCAAGTTTTATAAATTTTAAAATAAATTTCCATCCTCAAAATGATCCTTGGCTTTGGTTTTGTCTTATTCTAGAATATAGCTTTGACTCTGGCCAATAACACTATAGATAATATGATATATATAGCTTCGATTCTAGATTATAGATTCCTTGACAACAAAATCTTGTTCACTGACTTTGTGCAATACCTATATATGTATTTCAAAATCCACTCCCATATCCTTTTGTTGAAGATATTCCATCTCGGCCAATATCAAAACCATGTCAAATGTTGATCTATGCCTTGCTCATTTTGACTCTCTTTTCTTTTACTTCTAATGTATCTACAGAAGTCCCTGAATGAATACTTAGTTCATTATCGTTCCTAACTTGGGAAAAAAATTCTAATTGTACTGTTATTGCCCGTAACTACCTTTATTGGTTATGTTCAAGGTATACATCATATGAACATGACATAGTATTTAAATATGTTGATAACATGCACCTTTATGTGCCTCTTATTTATGAAGAGGATTATTTCTCCTTTACTAGCTCTAGGAAGTTTTGCATTACTTCGATGCACTTTCCTCTCTTGAACTACATGTTCCAACTGCCCGCATCCTTATGTTCCTACACCTTTGGTACTTCAGAATCAAGAATGTTCACTAAGACAATTTGATCCATATGTATCCCCTTAGTTGATTACAAGATAATGCAATTTTCCATATTGTTTTCTAGAGGCCTTGAAATCTTCATAACAAGATTCCTCTCACTGTAAAACAATATGTATATGTGTCTATCCAGAAATATCATTAACAAGATTCCTCTCACTCTATAACAAAGTGTAAAGGAGGCTATCTAGAAATATCTAATGATATTACTCTCACTCTTTACAACATATAAGGTGGAAATATAGAAAATCTCTTTACAAAATTCCTCTCACACATACAAGGTGGAAATATAGAAATTTACAAAGTACCTCCCACTCTTATAATTTATAATGAGTGGCTTACAAGCCTTCTAATAGACTTCGGGAAATTTACATATATTCATATTATATTTACAAATATACATATTTAAAAAAAATTAAATATGGTTTACTTATGGACTCATTCTCCCCAGTGTATTGGGAGGAGTCTCACAGCTTTTGACCTCTGACAATGCATCTGACATTGATGTTGAATTTGATGCAGAGAATGACGTCAAGTCTAGGTAACCATTGGACCAAACTATTTTCCCTCCCAGTAACCTATATAACCTCTCTTTGTGAATACCAAGTACTATTTCCATGTCTAGATTAACTTCCCTTTCATACACAAGTACTCAGCCATTCTAGAATTTAATTACATATCTATCATCTTCAAACCATGAAAAGGAGGGTAGGTTTACCTTTAAGTCTCAGACATATAGCATATTCTTTATTCCCGTAAATACTCATGACTCGAGTTCAAATATTACATATCCATACCCCCTTATTGCGTGTCTGGTATTGGTTCTATATCCCACTGTTAGGGACATAACCCCTCACATAGGTAGACTAATTTATTTCCATGTAATAAAGGTCAATATTAATAAGGCCTAGCAATAAGGAAGAATAAGTCCAATGTAAGAAGACCTAATAGAACCTTTCGCTTCTAGAATGATCTTCCTCTAGATGGTTCTTTTGATAGACATATTTAGTATAAATAGGAGTTGACGGTATGAGAATTTGATCTTGGATATTATTGTAATAGAGCTCTGCTATGTTGGAGGCTTCCCCCTCGAAAAGCCAATTGAAGATTTCTCTCAGTAATCGAAGTGATCTTTCTGGTGTTATTCTGGTATCATTTTGTTATTATTGTGGTGTTGTTCTAGTTATACTATTGTTCATCTTCCATTTATGGATATTTATTTTTGTTATGCATACTTTTTTATATCTAGAGTATTACAAGTGGTATCAGAGCACCTTCCTCGGTAGAAAATTGTGGGTTAATTTTTTTTAGGGTAAAGATGCATTCCAATGTCTTTAAGCTACAAAGATATGTCGTTATGCGCATAAACCCATGGTCAAGGATTCATACATGTAGGAAATACAAGTGGTACTTAAGCACACATCTGTTAGCCACCCTTGTAACCCTTGTTGGTACCCCTTTCGAGTGGTAGAACATCAGACAACACTTGTATACAGATCCACATATATCTCCTACAGCCCTCCATAGATAAACTGATCAACTGCCTAACTTCTATAGTTCCATTGAGAAAAATACTAGGGAAGATACTCTCTAGTACCTAGGTAGTTATGTCGCAAGGCTAAGGGAACTGTCTAGCCTCCTTAGTTGGTGCCCTGAGATATTTGGCCGAGTACTACTATTGGACCCCACACATATATCAGAGAGCTATAGCATAGGGCAAACCCTTGTCTATATATCCCTTGAATACCTAACCCTTGGGACGAAAAAAAAACCAGAATAGACAAGATCTATTGTGGTGCAACTGTGTCTCATGTATTTGAGTTGTGAAATTACTAGACATTTCTTCCTCTTAAGCATTTGGGCATTTCATCACTGCAGTGTTCTTCAAATCATATTATAACTATGCAAGAGTAAAAAAAAAAATATGGATCTTGTTGGCACCATTATTTAAGACCTATTCTGTTGGATTTCTCTCTTTTCCCATATCACAGTCATACCTATCATTTTTTAGAAAATAGGTTTTTTCTTTTGGACCTGACCCTGTTCTAACACCCTTATTTGGGCTTTAACCCATTGGATTCAACTTGTCTCCCTGATCATTTTGATACACTTCACCCATAAACCATTTTATGTGTTGTCCCACCTGCCCCTTTTCATGTTCCCTCATCATCATGGCCCATTCCCGTAGCCAAGTCTTGGAAGCTCGTTTCACTACATTGCACTCAAACTTCACAGAAACCCAAAAATAAGTGTGACATCTCAGTGCCAATATTTCCACCATTAATCAAAATATGCATTCATCCATTGCCACCTCAATCATGGAACTCAAACAAGAGCTCAAACAAGACATTACTACCTATCTTGAATCTGTCACTACGATGATCTACACCAAGCTACATATCCCTGCATATATTCCCTTATCTGACCCACCTTTTCATACTGAAGGTGAAACTTCCTCTCATTATCATAATTTTCAACCCCATCACTTTCAGCGTGACCTACGCCTTTCGTGTGTGGATGTGACCAAATTTGATGGATCAGATCCCACTGGTTGGGTAACTCAAATGGAACATTATTTCTCTTTGTATGGCATTACGGATGAGTTGGAAAAATACGGTATGGTGTTCTCCATCTAGATCAAGAACATTGTAAATGGTGGCAATGGAGAAAAATTCCCTCCAAGGGTATGTGTCTTGGACACACTTTGTGGCAGAGCTTTATGAATGCTTTGACACTGACACCAACCATTTAGGTCATTTTACAAAGTTGAAACAATATGGGACATTGGAAGAGTTTATGGCTTATTTTGAGAGACTGGATTTTCATACAGAGGGAATGTTTGATGTTTTTTTCTGAGAATGTTTTATTAGTGCCCTCAAGGATGAGATTCATGCCCATGTCATCATGGCTCAGCCTCAAAGTTGGGTGGATGCTACTAAAAATAGCTAAGGAATCAAAACAGGTTGTCTCTTCTCAAAAGCGAAAACCTTACTTTATTCCTCGCACTAGACCAGTAACTCTGACTCCTCCTTCTACTCCACTAAAGATCTAGAAATTTTCCAAGGAAGAAATGGTTGAATTCTAACTCAAAGGCCTTTCCTATAATTGTGATGAAAATTATTTTTTGGGACACAAGAGTATGGAAAAAAATATTTTTATGTCCATCTTGGAGGATGTTTCGGAAGAGGATGTTGAGGCTCCCCTTGTGTATGTGTCACCTAAACCCACAGACATAACCCCTCCTTCAGACCCTCCCAAAGTAGAATCGGTCATTTCCCTAAATTCTCTCACTCGCTTCTTCTCTCCCCAAACCCTTGAGCTAATTGGTTACATCAAGCATAGGAAGGTCATCATTCTTATTGATAGTGGAAGCACCCATAATTGTATTCATCGCCACATTTCCCAAGAAACTAATTGCTATATCTATGTAGTCAATAATTTCCAAATCATGATTTCCAATGGTGGATCCATGAAATGTGGAGGGAGTTGTGAAAATGTGTGTCTCCAAATTGGTTAATACCATCTGAAATATCATATGTTTTGTATCGACATGGGAGGTTGAGACATTATGTTGGGTGCAGAATGGATAAGGACTTTGGGTCCCATTCTCATGGATTTTAAGGAATTAACCATGCAATTGGACTAGAAGAGCCAACAATATAAGTTCCAAGGCATCATTGTCGATTCCCTGGAGATAATTAGTTCCCATCAGATGGAAAATATGCTAAAAAATGGTCATTATGGAATTATTTCCCAAATTCATGCCATACAAGCAACTGAGACACCCTTTATTCCATAGGACATCCAATCCATCCTCTCTAAACATCAAGTGGTTTTTTCCACTCCCTAGGGACTCCCTCCTTCCTGTGGTGTTCATGATCATTCCATTCTCCTTGTCCCAAGAAGTCTTCCTCCCAATATCCATCCCTATTGTCACCCCTTTTCCCAAAAAAATGAAATTGAGAAAACGGTTCAAGAACTACTCAACGCAGGTGTTATCCACCCTAGTATGAGCCCCTACTCTTATCCTATGGTCATGGTCCTTAATAAATAAGGTTCTTGGTGATGTGTCTTGAATTACGCGCCCTAAAAAAACTCACCATTAAAGACAAATTTCCCATTATTGTCATTGATGACCTCTTGGATGAATTGAGTTGTGCACAATTCTTTACTAAACTTGATCTTCGTTCTGGATACCACTAGATCGATATGCAAGAGGAAAACATTTTTAAGACTACTTTTAGAACTCATGAGGGCCACTATGAGTTTTTGGTCATGCCCTTTGTCTTGTGTAATGCTCCCTCCACTTTCCAAAGCCTCATGAATCATGTCTTTCATTCTTTTCTCTGTCATTTTGTCTTACTTTTATTTGATAATGTCCTCATCTATAGAAAAACCTATACATCCCATCTTGCTCATGTGGTTCACGTTCTCCATCTACTCTCTCAGCCCCAAATTTTCCTCAAACAATCTAAATGTGCTTTTGGCGCCTCAGAAGTCGAATACTTAGGTCATTTTGCTGGCAAGGCTGAAGTCAGGGTGGATCCTAAAAATATTGAATCTATGCAAGATTGGCATCACCCAAAGAATCTCAAATGTTTGAGGGGATTTCTGGGTTTAATAGGTTATTATCGCAAGTTCTTTAAGAATTATGGAAATATTGCGGCACATCTCACAACACTCCTTAAAAATAATTCTTTCACTTGGACTCCAGTAGCTGCTCAGGATTTTCAAACCTTGAAGATGGCCATGTGCACCACTCCAGTCCTGTCCCATCCTGATTTCACAAAGACCTTTTTCCTGGAATGTGATGCTTTCGGGAAAGGAATTGGTGTTGTCCTTATGTAAGAGGGTCAACCTTTGGCCTTTACCAGCAAACAATTGTCCGAGAGAAATTTGGGCAAATCAATCTATGAAAAGGAAATGTTTGTTATTTTGGATGTTGTGGATCTTTGGCACCCTTATCTATTGGGGAAACACTTCCAAATTAAGATAGATTATCAAAGCCTCAAGTATTTTCTAGAACGATGCCTTTCCTCCCCCAAGCAACAAAAATGGATGGCTAATCTCTTTGGATATGATTATGAGATCATTTACAAGAAAGGAAAAGACGATGTGATTGTTGATGCAGTTTCCAGAAAATATGAAGATGAAGGGTCTCGTTTTTCTCTCTCTTTCATTATACCATATTGTCTCCAAGTTTTTCACCAGGTATGGCTACATGATCCAAAAAGTTTGCATCTCATACAACAATTGCAGTCCAATTCTCCAGTTTCCCCAGGGTACTCTTGGCTCAATGATGAGCTTCGATACAAAGGCCATTTGTATTTAAGTAAATAGTCAAAACTTAAATCCATGGTACTTTCTGAGCTTCATGCTACACCCACAGCTGGGCACTCTGGGTTTACCAAAACCTATGATTCGTTCAAATGTTCTTTTTTTCTGGGATGGTATGAAATAGGACATTCATAATTTTGTGGTTGAATGTGATGTGTGTCAACGCAGCAAGGGAGAAATAGTCAAATCTCCTGGCAGACTACAACCTCTTCCGATTCCACCTACTATTTGGTGCAATATCTCTATGGATTTTATTGTAGGATTACCTAAATCAGGCAATAAATCAGTCATCATGGTGGTAGTTGATCATCTTTCCAAGTATGCTCATTTATGTGTTCTTCAACACCCATTTACAACATCCAATGTGGATCAACTTTTCATGGATGAGGTCTTCATGATCCATGGAATGCCACATTCTATTGTTCTTGATCGCGACCCAACTTTCACCAGCAATTTTTGGCAAGAAATGTTCAAGCTACAAGGCACCCAATTGCATATCAACACAGCTTATCATCCACAGACTGATGGTCAAACTGGAATTGTCAACAAATGTTTGGAAACATATTTGAGGTGTGTTGAGGAAAACATATGAAATGATATTACTCAATCATTTTCAGATTTTTCTTGGCTAAGTCAAGATAGACGGGAATATCACCATATGTTTATAGCCTCAAAGAATGTTTGCTAAGCCACAAGTATTGGTTACAAGGGCTTAGGCTGATTTTCTTATAAATAAAACATTGTTGAAAAATTCAATATTTATGTAACTTTTTGAATGTAATAGATGCAAAAGTAAATGTAGAGACAGAAGAAAAAATACCAAGTCAATAATTAACACAGATGAGATAGAAATAAATGCTTATTTCATTCCAATTAATCAAAAAAATCGCTCTCTTTACAAAATTCTCTAAGGAAGTTTGGACCAAAGTCAAACTTAGATGTCCTCAATGAAAACCATACAAAAGGACTTCTGACATAAAGTAAAAATGTGAAATTTAAAAGTTGGATCAACTTGCCATAGGTTGATTCCCACTTGACTCAGCACAATATCCTTTATCAATCATGAAATTCAATTCATAAACATACAAGTCTACACAGACTATGAAAGATATATCAACACCTCTAAAAAAAAAGTGTCTGAATGATGTAATTAAGCCTTGAATTCTGTTGTCTACAATAGGACCCTCCTGTCATAAAAGATAATTAGGCTTTCAATGAATTAAAAAATGAATGAAAATTGAATTATCTCAATAAAACTCAAGATCGGACCTTAGTATGCTTTCTCCTTCAATTCTCCTCTTGTTCCTCTTTCTCTTTTTGCCTTTACTTAATCAGAATTAGTTGAAGTAGTTAAACTACCTCTTTTAGTTAAGTTAACTAAAACTAAACTAACTTTTAGTTTAGGGGGGAAATTAATAAAATAATAATAAGGGTCTTTAGTAATTAATAACTAGTAGGTGGGACTCCTTGGGACTCCCTTCAGTTTTTTAACAAACATAAACACAACTAGTCAATCAATCAAACACATCCCTCCTTGTGGCTCACATCATCATTCTCATAATTTGAAAATTAATATCAATGATATTTGAAACCATATCCAAAAAATATAATATCCAAAATATCCAAAAATAGTGTGTTGTCCAAAAACTTCAACAGTCAACTGTTCTCAACAATCAATAAATAAAAACTCCCAAAAACCATATTTTCCACTTTGGGAGGAAATTTTCCCTTTGTTGCTACTGTCCCCCTTTGATTTCTCTAAATTTGCATTAGGCTGTGTGGAGCCTTTAGGCATGATATCACTGATAGCATGAGAGTAATCATCTCTCAAGTGCATGCGGGATGAAATAGATTTGGCAGAGTCACTTGAGGGAGAGGAGGGGGTAGCAACAGATTTTGCTTTATTAGGTGCATGGCGGGCTTTGGTTTTTAGCCTCTTTATTGCATGGGAATACTGTACAGGTGAGTGTGCAGGGGAATATTGGAAAATTGGGTTAACCAGTGGAGGAGGAGCAGGTAGAGACAAATTGGGCCATCCACGTTGTTGGAAGGTTTTCGGGTGAACATTATCTTTCCATCCATCATTTTTCAGGGACTTTAGGTTGTAATGAGACATGAGGAGGAACTGGAATACCAGAGACATTCAGGGGTTGGAAAGGAGGCCTTTCTGGCCTAGGTTGGACCATCCCTTGTCCAATCTAGTTGAAAAACAAAGCTTGGAAAAGTTGGTTCACCTCTTGTGGATCTGCATCAAAATGTATCGAAAACCTTGGCCTTCTAGGGACCCTGTTCAAATTTATTCTTCTCCTATTATTCCGGTGATGGCTTCTTCTGTTGAACAAGCTAATTCATGTATGCAATGTTTATTAGTAACTAGTTTCTTCAACAAACCATACATGACATCTCTTTTAAATATGAAACAAAGTTTGGCTCAACAACACATTAGACTCATTCAATCCAATCCATAAAAATTGTTTAATACGTGTCGATGAGAAGGGGGTGAATAAGGGTTATGGGGGATATTTGAGGGGTTGTATTGAGAGAAAAGTGATAAAATGAAAGGGGGTAGATCATGATTACTTATCAACAAATCATCAAACAATTAACTGTATTGTAATAACCAAAACATATCAAATGTAACTCATCTCGGTGTCATCCTTCAATTGCTATAATACAGAGTTTTCATTTAATTACAATTTAATTTTAAGAATAGGGCATGAATAGTGAATCCAAGAATGTGAGGGGATTCGTAATGTGTGGAAAAGTGAGAGAATGCTAGAGAAATAATGGATACTTTTCATAAAACAAATAAAGTAATTAATAATCATAACTCTGTGCAAATCAATCCAAAACAAAAATACCAACACTATATCAACAGTTATTGTGTATCAAACTATTCATTGTTCTGACATTTAAATTTCCAAAAATTCTCAATTTAGAACAGTCTGTGAAATCATACTCATAATCAAAAGAACTTTCCATTCAACAGTCCTGTTAATAAAATGTGTGGTCTTTAATTTATTTTCTTTTAAGAATTTAAAGAAAATGCACAACAATATTGCTCCACCTCTATCCCATAATGCATCACTATAAAAATAACATCCATTTTATACCAATTCAAAATTGACCCAAATTAAAATATACATAGGTCCCTTTCCAAATATGAATAGATTTCCAAAACATGACCGATTACACACATTCTTCATCATATCAACCAATAAGATTTTTCCATGAAAGCAGAGTCAACATAAAACTTAAGCCTCACCACTATGGATGTAACAATTTATGATATGCACGATGATTCAATAATATATGCAAGGTGAACATAACCAATTACACACAGTCACCATAAAAACCGCAATTAGCTATAAACCTAATCTACTAGAAAAACACACAGATGTTTCCAATTTGCAATTAAGACCACGCTTTAAGAACACACTGAGTGGAATCATAACAAAAAGAAGATAACCCTCGACTACATATTATTGTTCATTCCCAATTGTAATTGTTCAATCAATTTAATCATAGAAAAACGAGATAGGGACTCGATGAAAAATTCCATAACCGCTCCACTTGATAAACCAATATTTGAAAACCAAGAAGATGTTGAAAGGAGAAAGAACAGTTGGAGATTTAAAATCAGGCTCTGTCGAAATAAATACAAGGAGACAATCAAGAGTGTTCTCATTTAAAAATAGCACAGAGAACTAGAGTTCTTCAGAGACATATCAACCACAGGCAAAACCCTTTTGATATAGACACAGTAGTAATCCATAGGGTCTCCTTATAAATCCCAGTCTGGGAAATGGAACAACAACTAGCCACAAAGGAAACAACGATGGGTAGGATAGAAAAAACCGGTGCACATAGTGAGTTTTACATTTGCATAGGAGAGGTGAATGTTAACTGAACAGTGACAGTTACAAAGAACACACAAAGATATAAACTATGTCTATTTTATTAAGTGCCGAACCATTTGACAACAATACCAATGAGGACGCATAACACCAAGGCATAACTTATATCACCCCAGAACCATATGGTATATATCAATGTTATGGCCACCCTAAGACTGAATCTTGAGACACTTTGGTGACAACACAATGAGAGTGGGCCCACGACCATGAATCTGGTATGAAGAAAATACACAACAACTGAATGGTAGTCTGAATGCGACTATATAGGGTTACACTCATGACTATGAGGGAACAACCAGCAATAATACATAGAGAGAAACCCTCCACCATTTTAACACATAGCAATAGTACCACATTCACTTAATTTCCACAAAGACCCACCACGATTTTAACCGATAGACCAACCAGGGAATGCACAACTCAACCAAAAACCAATTCTTTTGCTTGCAATCCAAACAATTACACAATCATCTCAAAGACAAATAACACGCATTGACACAGTTGAAATTCTCAGGAACACACAATCCCAAGCATTACTGAGCCATTGTTTGTTCATACACAGAGCATAATTTATGGATGGGGTGAAAAAGAACCATACCTGTAACAAAGAGCTTAAAAGGGCGAGATGGTCAAGCATTCTTCTTCCCAAGCCTGAAATGCGGTGCTTAACCACCAATAGACTGAAATTCAACAAAGAAAAATACTAGGGTGACATGCGATGGGGGGAGTATGGAGTGGCATGCATTTACTGCACTTCACTTCCATCTCCTATCCTATTCAATTCTGAAGTACAAGAAAGCCAACATTCACCAATGCATTAAACCATATATTCATTGCCCAACAATTGAAATATGTGATGATATTCCTTTCCCAATGCACCCAAAATAAATCAAATGAAAATCACATAGCCACTAACCAACCATATAGTAGCTAGGACTAACACTAACATCTTTTACTTTTCCATTTTCACATAATCCTTAGCATCGCTTAAACATAGATCCTTTCCCTTTTGGATTTTTTTCATAAGTTATCTTTCTTTGTTTTGGTTATCTTGTTACTAACATATTTCTTGTGTATATGTTGCCAGGTAGTACATCACAATGATTTGTGACATAATTAAATCATAGAAACTATGAATACATTCCCATCATAACATAAAACATAACTCCTTGAATTGTGGAAACTTCCCATAAAATGCATCATCCACCTATTACTATGTCAACATGAAACCAAGACTGCATTGTCAACCATGTAGGACTGTGTAAGCAGTGTCAAAACAACAACATAAAAGTGTGTGATATGTCTATCTTTGAGCCTCTAGTCTACAAGGGGGTCCCCCCTACTAGTATTATATTATTAGCATAGTTTAAATAATAGAGCGTTATCAATACTTTGCGGCCAAAATTCCTCATTACGATTTTAATCGTCAACAAGGTGTTTTGCATTGGAAAGGAAGAAGCAGTGGGCTCAATGTTTACCTCTAGTTGAATGGTGGTGCAACACTTCGTACCATACAACTACCTGCATGACTCCTTTTGAAGGGTATATGGACAAAATCGACCTTTAGTTCTCTCATATTTTCCAGGTGTCTCAAAGGTCCAGACTGTTGACCAAACACTTACAGTTTGAGAGGCTATTCTTTGTACCCTCAATGAGAATTTTTTCATGGCCCAAAATCACATGAAGAAACAAGCAAATCAAGGTCGCTCTAAACGTCAATTTGTAGAAGGGGATCAAGTGTTTCTTCAATTGCAACCTTACAAACTAAATTCCCTCAAGGATGACCATTGTCAGAAATTGGTGCCCAAATTTTATGGTCCTTATACCATTCTCAAGCATGTGGGATAGGTGGCCTATCAGTTAGTTTTTCCCAGTCATTCTAAGCTCCATCCTTTTTTTCATGTTTCCTTCTTAAAGAAGGTGATTGAAACTAAGTGCAAAACTCAAACCAACCTTCTTGAGTTGGATGAAGAAGGCTCCATTTGGCTACAACCACAAGCAAGTTTTGATCAGCGTGAGCATCATCTACATCAACGAACCATCGAGGAAGTGTTAGTCTAGTGGAAAGATACAACTCTAGTAGATGCCACATGGGAACCAACTACCACTCTGCAACAATTTCCCCATCTCAATCCTTGAGGACAAGGTTGTTTTTAAGGGGGAGGACATGTTAGGTACCTAACCCCTCACGTAGGTAGAATAATATATTTCCATGTAATAAAGGTTAATATTAATAAGCCCTAGAAAGAAGGAAGAATAAGTCCAATGTAAGAATACCTAATAGAAGCTTCCACTTCTAGAATGATATTCCTCTAGATGGTTCTTTTGATATACATATTTAGTATAAATAGGAGTCGAGGGTATGAGAAATTTTATCTTGGATATTACTGTAATAGAGCTATGCACTGCTGGAGGTTTCCCCCTCAAAGAGGCAAGTGAACATTGCTCTCAGTAATCAAATTTATCTTTCTGGTGTTATTCTGGTATCATTTTGGTATTATTGTGGTGTTTTTCTCGTTATATTGTTGTTCATCTTCCATTTCTAGCTATTTATTTATGTTTTGCATACTTTTTTATATCTAGAATATTACACCCACAAATCAATCTATGTCGAATTCTGAGAAATTAAAAATATCGATCTCATCCTGCTCATGTGGAAAGATGAGGCATTGTACAAGAATGATTCTTTGATGTTTTCATAAATCACTTTTCCAAGACCATCCATCAAGAAGTATTATTTTCCAAGTCTTCCAATAAGACCATTTACTTCATCTATAGTTGGTTTTGCTTGTATTCTCGCAAATGTCTTTACATCCTTTAGGTTCTTCTTCAGACATAAGTGTGGTTAAAGTGTCCAACACTTCTCAATATGGTGTCCACTCTTACCACAATAAGAGTATATTGTCTTTCTACACAATCACTTATTATCATTCCTCCTTTTTCCTTGACATGATAAATGTTTTTCCTCGTTTTGATTGGAGGGTTTTACTGGCATAGACAATCCTTGTCCTATAGCATGCACATGTTTCTCTAAATATGTATTACACATGTTACTCTTCTCTTAACTGGAAGGTGAGGCCAATTATTATGTAGGACTTATTCATATGAGGTTCTCTTTTATTCAACTACCCTTGAGCACTCTCCATCTTGATGGGAATATTAAGAGCCCTCTTTCTAGATCATGTTCTTGGACGGATATAGTGCAAGAGAGACTACCTCATTCTCTGCTTGTCCAACTTTACTGATTGATGGTACCATATGCAACTTTATCTCTAGTTCATGAAAAATAATCATATGGAAATCTTCATGACATAACAATCTATCTTGCATCCTGTTGGGCTCCGGATTTATAACATTTTCTTGCTGGTTCTTGAAGATATTGTTTACTCTCCTGAATTCTTTTGTTAAGCAAATGGAATTCTTTCTGTGTTATTCATATTCTGTTAGACATATATGTTCCATTGTATATAGAAATCGTGAAGTGCTTCCAAAACCACAAATGAGCGAAGAATTCAACTATAAATGCAACAATAATCCTCTTCTACGGGGAATACTTGAACTTTGCAAAAATGCAGGGTGTTGGCTTGTAGTGGATAATACTTATGAGTATTTTATGTATGATGGGTTGAAACATGCTTGTGTAGAGGCTCCACACATTATCAATGTATTCTCTTTTTCTAAATCTTATGGTATGATGGGCTGGTGAATTGGATATATAACATATCCTTCTAAAGTCAAGGGCCTTGGAGCACAACTGCTCAAAACACAGGATAATATCCCAATATGTGCTTCAATCATTGGACAAAAGCTTGCTCTGTATTGACTGGAGCTTGGCCTTGAATGGGTGAAGGAAAGGGTTCAAAAGTTAAACAGAAATATAATTTTGGATGCACTGTCACCTCTTGGTGCAAATGCTATAAAGGGCGGACAAGGAGCAATTTATCTCTGGGCAAAGTTACCAAGTGGTGCTTCTGATGATGTTGAAGTTGTTAAATGACTTGCAAAAAGACATGGGGTTATTTTTATCCCTAGTAGTGCTAGTGGAGGACTGGGGTATGTTCGTGTTTCAATTGGTGGACTTGCTGAGGAGGACTACAGTGTTGTTGTAGCTAGACTTAGAAAGGGCATGGAGGAGCTTTTGGCGCCATGTGTTCTTATGCCACTTCATAAATTCATGCATGTATAAATTTGTGCATGGGGGAAAACTGTTTGTGATACTGAATCGAAACATGTGTGTTGGACTTTGAACCGTTAGTTCTCAACGAGCACTCAATAGCTGGCATTTTTCTATGCCACTTCACATATATATATTCGTGCAGGGAAGAAACCCGTTTCGTCAAATAGATGTAATCTCATGACACGGGTAAAGGCAATCTTGAATCGTTTGATTATGAAAAACGTGTCTCATTCCCTGGTGGTACTCTTAAAACTGTTTTGTAACTACTTGGACGCAAAGCCATGCATTGTGGGGGATCTAAAACGTTATATACAGAGCTGCTATGCTCAAGAAGAAAAGAGGATAGAGGGAGCATAGACTAGATAGGAGAATAGAACAGAGATCGAATCTCCAAGCACTGTATTGTTCTTATTTTCAATAAAATAGTTAAGAGTTCCATTAATTCGATTTCTGTTATCGCAAGTTTGTTGTGAGTCATTCATTTTCCAGTATGCGTTGATTTAAAGAATGGTCTGTTGACAGAGAAGGCAGGGCCCCCTTCGATGGAAACATAGCTGTGTATATTGCATTTACAGAAGACTCCATCTTCAGATTTGAACACCATCTTTCAGCAAAGATTCGATTCCAATTTACATTGCCAATTTTCTCATTGATTTAATAGAACAGAAATAACATTTCATTTGATTGTAACAGAGGGTTTATCATTTCAAGATTCAAGTTTAGACGTTATCTTTTTGAGCCATTGATTTCATTTTTTAGTTCAGACTGCTTAACATTCAGGAACTAGCCTGGATATCTCATGAGATAGAGAAATTTCCTTTGATTACAGTAGAGGGTTTCATTGCATTATAAAATAGAAGGTTGTTGAGTTATGTGGAGTAATAAGTAGCAAGAACTTAATTGTTTTCAGCCATTAGTGTGCAGTAGACCTTTTACATGCATATGACCATTTTTTACAGAGCAGTTTTATGAAGTTAGTACAGGGTAGTACAGTGTAGTGCAAATGAGTGCAGAACAGAGTAGAGTACAGTAGCTTCTTCCAGCAAGTTTCTTTTAGCAGTTGAGAGATTAGTTTGGCATCCTTTAAACCCCCTCTTTAACCCTGCATTTCCTGTGCTGGTTCCTCTAAGTCTACCTTCCCGGGTTGACAATTAAATGTTGATTCATATGTTATATATCCAGCTCAACATTTTGGCGCCATTGTCGGGGAGGTACTAAAAAGGATTGGAGAGTGGGTAAAGAGTTCTTTCAAATTCATTAGTGTGCAAGTGGTTCATTTCAGCAGTGTTAATTTACATTCAACAACAAAGAGGTTTTCATTTTAGTAGATTTTATTCAATAGTAGCAGATTCTTGATTTCAGCAGTATTAGATTTGATTCAGCAGTTGAGTTCATCAGTATAAGAGGGTGTGCATTTGATTCAGTAGAAGAAAACTTCCATTCAACAAGAGTGCATTTCATTTTATTTCAAGCTAGTACAGGTTTCAAAATTATTATCAGTTGATGTGACTTTAAAAGTTTTTAGCAAACCACCTACAACAAAAGAAAAAAATCACAAAAATTGACTAATGGATTCAAGATTGAATGAACGGAAGAAGAGATTGTTGCAGGAACTTTTGTGCATCTTGCAGGAACTTGAAGAGATCTCTGCAACCCAAGAGATGGAGGAGAAAATAGTTGATTCAGTGGTTCTGTGTGAACACCTTTGCCAGCCTATAGAAAACAATGAGAAATTAGAAACTCCAGCAGCAACAGAACATGGTATGCATAATCATATTGAACATTGGTTTCAATCTGTTCTACAGCCTTCAGATGCTCTTCTTCTTCAGCAAATCTTGGAAATCAAGTGACCGGTGTTGCTTTCTCATCATGCCTTGGTAATTATACATCTATATCTTCTATCAAAGGGCATGAAATCATTATTGATTCTGCTAAGATGATGGCTACATTGGTTATTTGCCTATACTTAAAGAAATGTCTCTTTTTCTTTAAGTAGGTAGGTAGGTAGGATAGTGAATAAAAGATAGCACCTTTGAATAGTTTATGTTTTCTGCAAATAAAAAGGGCACCAACTCAAATAAGAAGTGATTGAAGATTTTCCATTTAAATGATGAATGAATGAGTTGACAGCATATGCTCAGAGTACAGAGGTTCTTCTCAGCAGTTCCTATTAATCAAGATGGACAGTTCTTGGGACTATTAACATTCTATTACCGTGCCAGTGTTAAAGAGGTGAATTTGTTTGCATGAGGACATGCAAAAGGCTAGGCATGGGGGGATGTTGGGCTCCGGATTTATAACATTTTCTTGCTGGTTCTTGAAGATATTGTTTACTCTCCTGAAGTCTTTTGTTAAGAAAATGGCATTCTTTCTGTGCTATTCATATTCTGTTACACATATATGTTCCGTTGTATACAGAAATCATGAAGTGCATCCAAAACCAGAAATGAGCGAAGAATTCAACTATAAATGCAACAATAATCCTCTTCTGCAGGGAATACTTGAACTTTGCAAAAATGCAGGGTGTTGGCTTGTAGTGGATAATACTTATGAGTATTTTATGTATGATGGGTTGAAACATACTTGTGTAGAGGCTCCACACATTATCAATGTATTCTCTTTTTCTAAAGCTTATGGTATGATG
>ML795894.1:462489-478862 GCA_009831015.1 Picea engelmannii
TAATATCCCAATATGTGCTTCAATCATTGGACAAAATCTTGCTCTGTATTCACTGGAGCTTGGCCCTGAATGGGTGAAGGAAAGGGTTCAAAAGTTAAACAGAGATATAATTTTGGATGCACTGTCACCTCTTGGTGCAAATGCTGTAAAGGGCGGACAAGGAGCAATTTATCTCTGGGAAAAGTTACCAAGTGGTGCTTCTGATGATGTTGAAGTTGTTAAATGACTTGCAAAAAGACATGGGGTTATTGTTATCCCTAGTAGTGCTAGTGGAGGACTGGGGTATGTTCGTGTTTCAGTTGGTGGCCTTGCTAAGGAGGACTACAGTGTTGCTGCAGCTAGACTTAGAAAGGGCATGGAGGAGCTTTTGGCGCCATGTGTTCTTATGCCACTTCATAAATTCGTGCATGTATAAATTCGTGCATGGGGGAAAACTGTTTGTGCTACTGAATCGAAACATGTGTGCTGGACTTTGAATCATTGGTTCTCAACGAGCACTCAATAGCTGGCATTTTTCTATGCCACTTCACATATATTGATTCGTGCAGGGAAGAAACCCATTTCATCAAATAGATGTAATCTCATGACACGGGTAAAGGCAATCTTGAATCGTTTGATTATGAAAAACGTGTCTCATTCCCTGGTGGTACTCTTAAAACCGTTTTGTAACTACTTGGGTGCAAAGCCATGCATTATGGGGGATCTAAAATGTTATATACAGAGCTGCTATGCTCAAGAAGAAAAGAGGATAGAGGGAGCATAGACTAGATAGGAGAATAGAACAGAGATCGAATCTCCAAGCACTGTATTGTTCTTATTTTCAATAAAATAGTTAAGAGTTCCATCAATTCGATTTATGTTATTCCAAGTTTGTTGTGAGTCATTTTTTTTCTAGTATGCATTGATTTAAAGAACGGTCTGCTGACAGAGAAGGCAGGGCCCCCTTCGATGGAAATAGAGCTGTGTATATTGCATTTACAGTAGACTCCATCTTCAGATTTGAACACCATCTTTCAACAAAGATTCGATTCCAATTTACATTGCCAGTTTTCTCATTGATTTAATAGAACAGAAATAACATTTCATTTGATTGTAATAGAGGGTTTAGCATTTTAAGATTCAAGTTTAGACATTATCTTTTTCAGCCATTGATTTCATTTTTTAGTTCAGACTGCTTAACATTCAGGAACTAGTCTGGATATCTCATGAGATAGAGAAATTTTCTTTGATTACAGTAGAGGGTTTCATTGCATTATAAAATAGAAGGTTGCTGAGTTATGTGGAGAAATAAGTAGCAAGAACTTAATTGTTTTCAGCCATCAGTGTGCAGTAGACCTTTTACATGCATATGACCATTTTTTACAGAGCAGTTTTATGAAGTTAGTACAGGGTAGTACAGAGTAGTGCAAACGAGTGCAGAACAGAGTAGAGTACAGTAGCTTCTTCCAGCAAGTTTCTTTTAGGAGTTCAGAGATTAGTTTGGCATCCTTTAAACCCCCTCTTTAACCCTGCATTTCCTGTGCTGGTTCCTCTAAGTCTACCTTCTCGGGTTGACAATTAAATGTTGATTCATATGTTATATATCCAGCTTGACTTTTTGGCGCCATTGCCGGGGAGGTACTAAAAAGGATTGGAGAGTGGGTAAAGAGTTCTTTCAAATTCATTAGTGTGCAAGTGGTTCATTTCAATAGTGTTAGATTACATTTAGCAACAAAGAGGTTTTCATTTTAGTATATTTTATTCAACAGCAGCAGAGTCTTGATTTCAGCAGTATTAGATTTGATTCAGCAGTTGAGTTCGTCAGTATAAGAGAGTGTGCATTTGATTCAGTAGAAGCAAATTTCCATTCAACAAGAGTGCATTTCATTTTATTTCAAGCTAGTATGGGTTTCAAAATTATTATCAGTTGATGTGACTTTCAAAGTTTTTAGCAAACCACCTACAACAAAAGAAAAAAATCACAAAAATTGACTAATGGATTCAAGATTGAATGAAGGGAAGAAGAGATTGTTGCAGGAACTTTCGTGCATCTTGCAGGAACTTGAAGAGATCTCTGCAACCCAAGAGATGGAGGAGGAAACATTTGATTCAATGGTTCTATGTGAACACCTTTGCCAGCCTACAGAGAACAATGAGCAATTAGAAACTCCAGCAGCAACAGAACATGGTATGCATAATCATATTGAACATTGGCTTCAATCTGTTCTACAGCCTTCAGATGCTCTTCTTCTTCAGCAAATCTTGGAAATCAAGCGACCGGTGTTGCTTGCTCAGCATGCCTTGGTAATTATACATCTATATCTTCTATCAAACGGCATGAAATCATTATTGATTCTGCTAAGACGGTGGCTACATTGGTTATTTGCCTATACTCAAAGAAATGTCTCTTTTTCTTTAAGTAGGTAGGTAGGTAGGATAGTAAATAAAAGATAGCACCTTTGAATATTTTATGTTTTCTGCAAATAAAAAGGGCATCAACTCAAATAATAAGTGATTGAAGATTTTCCATTTAAATGATGAATGAATGAGTTGACAGCATATGCTCAGAGTACAAGGGTTCTTCTCAGAAATTCCTATTAATCAAGATGGACAGTTCTTGGGACTGTTAACATTCTATTATCGTGCCAGTGTTAAAGAGGTGAATTTGTTTGCATGAGGACATGCAAAAGGCTAGGCATGGGGGGATGTTGGGCTCCGGATTTATAACATTTTCTTGCTGGTTCTTGAAGATATTGTTTACTCTCCTGAAGTCTTTTGTTAAGCAAATGGCATTCTTTCTGTGCTATTCATATTCTGTTACACATATATGTTCCGTTGTATACAGTAATACTGAAGTGCTTCCAAAACCACAAATGAGCAAAGAATTCAACTATAAATGCAACAATAATCCTCTTCTGCAGGGAATACTTGAACTTTGAAAAAATGCAGGGTGTTGGCTTATAGTGGATAATACTTATGAGTATTTTATGTATGCTGGGTTGAAACATACTTGTGTAGAGGCTCCACACATTATCAATGTATTCTCTTTTTCTAAATCTTATGGTATGATGGGTTGGCGAATTGGATATATAACATATCCTTCTAAAGTCAAGGGCCTTGGAGCACAACTGCTCAAAACACAGGATAATATCCCAATATGTGCTTCAATCATTAAACAAAAGATTGCTCTATATTCAATGGAGCTTGGCCTTGAATGGGTGAAGGAAAGGGTTCAAAAGTTAAATAGAGATATAATTTTGGATGCACTGTCACCTCTTGGTGCAAATGTTGTAAAGGGCGGACAAGGAGCAATTTATCTCTGGGCAAAGTTACCAAGTGGTGCTTCTGATGATGTTGAAGTTGTTAAATGACTTGCAAAAAGACATGGGGTTATTGTTATCCCTGGTAGTGCTAGTGGATGACCGGGGTATGTTCGTGTTTCAATTGGTGGCCTTGTTGAGGAGGACTACAGTGTTGTTGCAGCTAGACTTAGAAAGGGCATGGAGGAGCTTTTGGCGCCATGTGTTCTTATGCCACTTCATAAATTCGTGCATGTATAAATTCATGCATGGGGGAAAACTGTTTGTGCTACTGAATCGAAACATGTGTGCTGGACTTTGAATCGTTGGTTCTCAACAAGCACTCAATAGCTGGAATTTTTCTATGCCACTTCACATATATTGATTCGTGCAGGGAAGAAACCCGTTTCGTCAAATAGATGTAATCTCATGACATGGGTAAAGGCAATCTTGAATCGTTTGATTATGAAAAACGTGTCTCATTCCCTGGTGGTACTCTTAAAACCGTTTTGTAACTACTTGGGCACAAAGCCATGCATTGTGGGGGATCTAAAACATTATATACAGAGCTGCTATGCTCAAGAAGAAAAGAGGATAGAGGGAGCATAGACTAGATAGGAGAATAGAATAGAGATCGAATCTCTAAGCACTGTATTGTTCTTATTTTCAATAAAATAGTTAAGAGTTCCATTAATTCAATTTTGTTATCGCAAGTTTGCTGTGAGTCATTCATTTTCCAGTATGCATTGATTTAAAGAACGGTCAGTTGACAGAGAAGGCAGGCCCCCCTTTGATGGAAACAGAGCTGTGTATATTGTATTTACAGTAGACTCCATCTTCAGATTTGAACACCATCTTTCAGCAAAGATTCGATTCCAATTTACATTGCCAGTTTTCTCATTGATTTAATAGAACAGAAATAACATTTCATTTGATTGTAACAGAGGGTTTAGCATTTCAAGATTCAAGTTTAGACGTTATCTTTTTCAGCCATTGATTTCTTTTTTTAGTTTAGACTGCTTAACATTCAGGAACTAGCCTGGATATCTCATGAGATAGAGAAATTTCCTTTGATTACAGTAGAGGGTTTCATTGCATTAAAAATTGAAGTTTGTTGAGTTATGTGGAGTAATAAGTAGCAAGAACTTAATTGTTTTCAGCCATCAGTGTGCAGTAGACCTTTTACATGCATATGACCATTTTTTACAGAGCAGTTTTATGAAGTTAGTACAGGGTAGTACAGAGTAGTGCAAACGAGTGCAGAACAGAGTAGAGTACAGTAGCTTCTTCCAGCAAGTTTCTTTTAGTAGTTCAGAGATTAGTTTGGCATCCTTTAAACCCCCTCTTTAACCCTGCATTTCTTGTGCTGGTTCCTCTAAGTCTACCTTCCCGTGTTGACAATTAAATGTTGATTTACATGGTATATCTTCAGCTCGACACATCCTTTGCTTCTCTTCCTCAAGAGCTTTCAACTGCATTCTTAATTTGAATTTCTCTCTATATATTTTTGAATTAATGTTCTTCTAGAGCCTCAACTTCATAAGAACTTTACTCATTTTTCTTCCTTGAAAAGGTCCTTCAAGATCTTCACCAACCTGAGCTTTAGATCTCATCACACCAACAACTTGCAAAACACGTCAAAATTTTCTCTTACACCAACTTGATCCGAAAATATTTAGACAATAGTTATTTTTCAAAATATATGCATTCAGTATCTAACGTGTTTCTCTATAAGTTCTAGGCTCTGTTGAGGTGATTGCAAAATTCTGATGATGTGCTCTTTACCCAAAACTCATGAAACTGAAGATTATGCTAATTTAATGGAATCTCTTAAATTCCATTACTCAAATGATAAAATAGATTCCATAGTTTAAATCCTTGCAAAATTATGAAACTTTTGACTATAAATTCGCCACTTTCCAAACTAGCTCAATTTTGTGCCTCTCGACACGCAAAACAATGCATTAAATACTCATAAATGAAAAATTGAGTACAAAGTTTTACAAATTACCTAAAATCAAAAAACAGGCCTCATATTCATGATCCTTGCGAAAATACATGCAATTTTGATACAAAACACTTGAAATTTTGTCAAGGTACCATTTGGCATGCTTTACGATGCAACACAAAATTAAGTTGTTCTTGCACGTACTTTCGTAAAGTCTCAAAATGTGTTCCATGTCTCAAGATTCATGTACTATCCTACTTTGTGTCTTCGTATGAGTTCCTATGCATTGGGATCCATTCCCAATATATAGGCCATGACTCCAAACCCACCTCCACATTTCGTTGTAACTTATTTACTACGTTTGGTGGGAATCCCGCTAAATATGGGTTGGTTGGCTTAGTGGTTAAAAATACCACTAAGTTTAGTGGGGTCTAGATTTGATCCTGGTTCCATAACATATTCGTCAGTTAAAATTGTGTTTTATATGGAATATGGTTAATTAATACATTGGATGTTCGTTGGTTACATTATTATATATATATTATATATTATATATAATATATATTAATATATATTATATATAATACAATATATATTATATATAATATATATTACATATATATTATATACGCCAAAACTCCTGGAAAATTGTTAATCCCCCATATGTTAAGCATCAGTCATATGGTTTACACTTGAACCAGGGGATGGCACTAGCCTCAACCCCTTTTCCCCCACATTCAATACCATACATCAATTTAAATCATTTATATGGTATGGTTTAGTTAAGATTCATTGTATGGTATATTGGTCGGGGAGAGTTTTTTAAGGCATGGAGAGATATGGAGTTCATGGGGTCAATTCGCTCGGACTCCATAATTTTACCATATAAACCATTACCGATCAATGGCTAAACATGCGCTACATGTCACAATATGATTCGTCCACTTGGAGTACAGATGCGAACTCACTGCTAAAAATATGCCACGTCACAATTGTTGTATGAATATTTGTCACATCACCTACTGACATCATCCTTGACCATGCTGATGTCATCATTTTCTTTGACTTTTTCACCTTTTGTTTGTTTAAACCCCGAACTTTGACTTCTCATAACGTTTTCATATAAGCTCCATTTTATGAACTGTTTGCATCATTGGAAATATGACGACGATCTCTATGCAATGATGTTGTTTTTGAGACAATTTGAGATGGTTGAATTTTGAGTATTTATGGATCCCTTGGGACCTCTGTAAGCATTTTGGATCCTCCTGGACCTTTGTGAGCATTCTGGATCCTCTTGGATCATCAAGAGGGAGGACATGTTAGGGAACTAACCTCCCTAACCCCTCATGTAGGTAGAATAATATATTTTCCATGTAATAAATGATGAAATTAGGTAATAAGGCCTATTTAATAAATTTGAACAAGTCAATGTAAGAAGACCTAATAGAATATTTTGCTTCTAGAAAAATCTTCCTCTAAAATGTTCTTTGGAAGATATAGTTAGTAGAAGTAAGAGTAGGAGGAATGAGAAAGACTTGTCTTGAGAATTATTGTAATAGAGCGATGCTCTAATGGAGGCTTCCCCATCTAAGAGACAAGTGAACTTTTCTTTGTATCAATAAAGGTATCAATTTTGGTGTTTTGGTTCTCTACATTTTGTTGTTCCACTAGTATTTTCTATTGTATTTCTATTTTCTTCTTACTATAATAGTGTTAGGGTCCTAACCCACACATAGGTAGATCAATATATTTGGATGTAATAAAGGTAAATATTAATAAGGCCTTTCAATAAAATAGAATAAGGCAGATGTAAGAAGACCTAATAGAAGCTTCTGCTTCTAGAAGGATCTTCCTCTAGATGCTTTTCTTGATAGACATATTTAGTATAAATAATGGTCGAGGGTATGAAAACCCTAAGCTTGGAGATTATTGTAATAGAGCGTTGCTCGATTGGAGGTTGCCCCCTCGAAGAGGCCCGTGAACATTGCTTCTGAATCAAAGTGATATTGTTGTTGTTGTTCTTATATCATTTCTATGTTACTGTGGAGATTATGCTAGTTATATTATTGTTATTTTGCCATTTCTAGCATTTTATTTATGTTCTGCATATTTATTATATCTGGTATCTTTCAAGTGGTATCAGAGCACTTTCCTTGGCAGAAATTGTGGGATTTTTTTTTCAGGGTAGAGACGTATTCTAGCGTCTTTAAGCCACAAAGATCTGCCATTACATGCATAAACCCATGGTTGAGGGATTCATACATGCAGGAAATACAAGTGGTTCTTAAGCGCACATCTGTTGGCCACCCTTGTAACCCCTATTGGTACCCCTTCGAGTGGTATCACATCAGACAACACTTGTGTAAGGATCAGCCTAGATTTCCTAAATCCCTCGTTGGATAAACCTATCGGTCGCCAGACTGCTATAGTGTCACCGAGAACAACACTCGGGAAGATACTCTCTAGTACCTGGGTAGTTGGGTAGTACGACTAAGGGTACGGTCTATCCTCCTTAGTTATTTCCCTGAGATATTGGGCTGAGTACTATTGTTGGACCCCACACGTATATCAGAGAGATATAGCACAGGGAAAACCCTTATCTGTAGAACCCTTGAATACCTAACCCTTGGGGGACAGAAACATAAACAAATTAAAACAGACCAGATCTATTGTCACGCAACTATGTTCGGGTTGCCAAGTAAATACACATTTATTTTTGGTTAATCATTTGGGGATTTCATCACTGCAGTATTCTTCAGACCAGAGTATAACTCTGCAGGTGTAAAAAAAAAAAAAAGTCTGGAAATTTTTTCACCATTATTTGAGACCTATTCCATTGGATTCATCTCTTCTCCCTTATCACATTCATCCATATCATTTTTTGGAAAAAAATTTGACCCCACTTGCCCCTTTTTAGTTCACCCATCCTCATGGCCCATACCCGTAGCCAAGATCTAGAAAATTGCTTCAACACCTTGCAATCTGGTTTCCTCAAGACCCAAAAAGAAGTGAAACAACTTAGTGCTACTGTTGCCTCCATTGATTCATCCATCAATACAACCATAAATACACCCATGTAGTCCTCAATGGAGGAAGTCAAACAAGAACTGACCACCTAGCTTGAATCTTTCTTTACATCACTTTGCACCAAACTAAAGATCCCTACAGATGACCCTTTCTCTGAAGCACCTCCAAAGACCGAAGGCAAACATTCCTCCCATTCCCATACCTTTCAACCCCATCACTTTCAATGTGATCTATGCCTTCTACGGGTGGATGTGACCAAATTTGATGGCTCGGACCCCACTGGTTGGGTAACCCAAATGGAACATTATTTCTCTTTATATGGCATCATAGATGACTTGGCCAAACTCCAGTATGGTGTTCTCCATCTAGATCAAGAACATTGGCAATGGTGGCAATGGAAAAAAACTTCCCGTCAAGGGTATATTGCTTGGACCCAATTTGTGACTGAGCTTTATGAATGCTTTGACATGGACATCAACCATTTGGGTCGTTTGACAAAGTTGAAACAATCTGGAGTAGTAGAAGACTTCATAGTTTCCTTTGAGTGCCTAGCTTTTCGAACAGAGGGCATGACTGATGCTTTCTTTCAAGAGTTTTTTATCAGTGGCCTCAAGGAGGAGATTCAGGCCCATGTCCTCATGGCTCAACCATTGAGTTGGGTGGAGGCTACTAAAAGAGCTAAAGAAGCACAACATGTTGTATCATCTCAAAACCAAAAACCCTCCTTTATCCCTCACCCTAAACTCGTCACTCCCACAACTCCCTCCACCCCATTAAAGATCCAAAAATTGACCAGGGATGAAATGGTTGAACACCAACTCAAAGGCCTTTGTTATAATTGTGATGATAGATATTTCCCGAGCCACAAGTGTAAGGAACAAAATATTTTTATGGCCATCTTTGAGGATATTTCAGAAGAGGATGTTGAAACTCCCCTTATGCCTGAGTCACCTGAAATCACTAACATAACCCCTCCCTCAAACCCTCCTGAAGTAGAACCCATCATTTCCCTCAATGCTCGCACTGGCTTTTCTGCTCCCCAAACCCTCAAGTTAATTAGTTACATCAAGCATTGGAAGGTCATCATTCTGGTTGATAGTGGAAGCACCCATAATTTTATTCATCGCCACATTGCCCAAGAAGCTCATTGCTACGTCCATGAAGTCAACAATTTCCAAATCATGATTGCCAATGGTGGTTCCATGAAATGTGGAGGGTGCTGTGAAAATGTGCATCTCCAAATCGGTGACTACCACCTAAAATCCCATATGTTTTCTATCAACATGGGTGGTTTTAACATTGTGTTGGGTGCAAACTGGCTAAGAACTTTGGGTCCCATTCTCATGGATTTTAAGGCATCAACTATGAAATTCAACTAGGAAGGCCACCAATATAAATTCCAAGGCATCACTGTTGGCTCACCTAAGGTCATTAGTTCCCATTGCATGGAAAAGATGCTCAAAAAAGGTCATTCTGGTGTCATTACCCAACTCCATGGCATATAAGCAACAGAGACACCCCCGGTGTCGCATGACCTCCAAGCTCTCCTTTCTAAACATCAAATGGTATTTTCCACTCCCCAAAGACTCCCTCCTTCCCGCAGTGTTCATGATCATTCCATTCCCCTTGTACCTGGAAGCCTTCCTCCCAATATCCATCCATATTTCCACCCCTTTTCACAAAAAAATGAAATTGAGAAAATGGCCCAGGAACTCCTTAATGCAGGAATTATCTGCCCTAGTACGAGCCCTTACTCTTCTCCTGTAGTCATGGTCCTGAAGAAAGAAGCTTCTTGGAGAATGTGTCTTGACTTCCGTGCCCTCAACAAACTAACCATTAAAAAGAAATTTCCCATTCTTATCATTGATGACCTCCTGGATGAATTTAGTGGCGCCCAATTCTTTACTAAACTTGATCTTTGCTCGGGCTATCACCAGATATGTATGAAAGAGGAAGACATTCTCAAGATGGCCTTTCTCACTCATGAGGGACACTATGAGTTTTTGGTCATGCCCTTTGGCTTGTGTAATGCCCCCTCCACCTTCCAAAGCCTCATGAATCATGTCTTCCATCCCTTTCTCTGTCATTTTGTCATAGTTTTCTTTGATGATATCCTCATCTATAGTAAAACCTGAACCGAACATCTTACTCATGTGGATCAAGTTCTCCATCTCCTCTTTCAGCACCAACTTTTCCTGAAACAGTCTAAATGTGATTTTGGTGCCTCGAAAGTAGAATACTTGGGTCATCTAGTTGGCAAGGATGGCGTCAGGGTGGATTCGAAAAAGATTGAAGCTATGCAAGACTGGACGCACCCAAGGACTCTCAAAAGCTTGCGTATATTTTTGGGCTTAACAGGGTATTATCGCAAGTTTGTTAAGAACTACAGAAATATTGCAGCACCTCTCACTGCTCTCCTCAAAAAGAACTCTTTCACTTGGACTCAAGCCGATGCTCAAGCTTTTCAAACCTTGAAGATGGCCATGTGCACCACTCCGGTTCTGTCCCTTCTTGATTTCACAAAGACCTTCGTGTTTGAATGTGATGCCTCAGGGAAAGGAATCGATGTTGTCCTTATGCAAGAGGGTCGACCTTTGGCCTTCACCAGTAAGCAATTGTTTGAAAGGAATCTGGGAAAACCCATTTATGAAAAGGAAATGTTGGCTATTCTGCATGTCGTTGATCTGTGGCACCCTTATCTCTTGGGGAAACGCTTCCAAATTAAGACCGACCATGAAAGCCTCAAGTACTTTTTGGAACAACGCATTTCCTCCTAGGAGCAACAAAAATGGGTGACTAAGCTCTTTGGTTATGATTATGAGATAATTCACAAGAAGGGAAAAGACAATGTAGTGGCGGATGCACTGTCCCAAAAATATGAAGAAGAATGATCCCTTTTTTCTCTTTCCTTCATTGTACCTGATTGGCTCCAAGATGTGTGCTAGGAATGACTTCAAGATCCCAAAAGTTTGCATCTAATCTAGCAATCCTAGACCAAGGCTTTGGCTCCCCCAGGGTACTCTTGGCTCCACGGTACTTTCTAAGCTTCATGCTACACCCACAGCGGGGCACTCAGGGTTCACCAAAACATATGACAGGGTCAAATGTTCTTTTTTATGGGATGGTATGAAACAGGACATCCATAATTTTTTCACTAAATGTGAGGTGTGTCAAGGCAACAAGGGAGAAACAATCAAATCTCTAGGCACACTACAACTGCTTCTGATTCCACCTGCTATTTGGAAGGATATCTCTATGGAATTTATTACCGACTTACCCAAATTAGGGAATAAATCAGTCATAATGCTGGTTGTGGATCGCCTTTCCAAGTATGCTCATTTTTGTGCTCTTCAACACCCATTTACTGCATCCACGGTGGCTCAAATTTTCATGGACTAGGTCTTTAACCTTCATGGCATGCTGCACTCTATTGTTTATGATCATGACCCAAATTTCACAAGCAATTTTTGGCAAGAACTGTTTAAGCTACAGGGCACCCAATTGCATCTCATCACATCTTATCATCCCTAGACTGATGGTCAAATGGAAGTTGTCAACAAGTGTTTGGAAACATATCTGAGGTGTTTTGCCTCTAAAAAACAACATTAGTGGGCTCAATGGTTACCCCTAGCTGAATGGTGGTACAACACTTCCTACCATACAACTACTCGCATTACTCCTTTTGAAGAAGTATATGGATAGAAGCCACCTTCAGTTCTCTCATACTTACCGGGTACCTCGAAGGTCCAAGCGGTTGACCAAACACTTATAGTTCGAGAGGATATTATTCATACCCTTAAAGAGAACTTGGTCATGGAACAAAATCGCATGAAGCAACAAGTAGATCAAGGTCGCTCTGAACATCAATTTGCAGAAGGGGATCGGGTGTTTCTATGACTGCAACCATACAAGCAAACTTCCCTCAAGGCCGAGCATTGTTAGAATCTAGTGCCCAAATTTTATGGTCCTTATACAGTTCTCAAGTGTGTGGGACAAGTCACATATTAGTAAGATCTACCTAGTCAGTCGTAGCTACATCCTATTTTTCATGTTTCATGGTTAAAGAAGGTGATTGGAACTGGGTGCCAAATTCAAACCAATCTTCCAGAGTTAGCTGAAGAAGGATGCATTTGGATACAGACAGAAGTAGTTTTGGACCAACGTGAGTATTTCCTATGTCACAGAACCATCAAGGAAGTGTTAGTCCAGTGGAAAGATATGACTCCAGCAGATGCCACTTGGGAACCAACAACCATTCTGCAGCAGTTTCCACATCTCAAGCCTTGAGGACAAGGTTGTTTTTAAGGGGGCGGACATGTTAGGGTCCTAACCTGCACATAGGTAGATCAATATATTCGAATGTAATAAAGGTCAATATTAATAAGGCCTTTCAATAAAATAGAATAAGGCGAATGTAAGAAGACCTAATAGAAGCTTCCGCTTCTAGAAGGATCTTCCTCTATATGCTTCTCTTGATAGACATATTTAGTATAAATAAGGGTCGAGGGTAAGAAAACCCTAATCTTGGAGATTATTGTAACAAAGCATTTCTTGATTGGATGTTGCCCCATCAAAGAGGCCCGTGAACATTGCTTCTGAATCAAAGTGTTATTTACGTTGTTGTTCTTATATCATTTATGTGTTATTGTGGAGATTATGTTGGTTATATTACTGTTATTCTGCCATTTCTAGCATTTTATTTTTGTCCTGCATATTTATTATATCTGGTATCTTGCAAATAGAGAGGGTACTTAACAAATGATGTGGAATCCTCTTGTACCCTGCTCATCAACACAATAGGTCAACTTGCAGGAGGCATATTGTTTCATATGAACTCCCATTGATGCATGGTTTTTACTGTTGGAAAGGTATCAAAGTGTATAACATTGTCAAGGGGGTGTGCATTAGTTTCAGACACTATAACCCCCAAAAAATGTCGTTTAATTCCTTAAAATGGCTCCAGAAGGTTATGCACCTCAATTTTCCAAACTTGGACTTACCACTAAAATGACCCTGCAAGTTGATTCCTCCAAATTTTTCCACTCTAAAAACATCTAGATAGATGAAAAATGATATAATGATCCAGTCCAAATTATACCTCCCCATTTAGGGAGGCTTTTAATGCCCAAAATATTTATAGAATGAGGTGAGGAAATTTTTTCTCTACCTTCTCCCTGGCATACCACTTTTCTTTTCTTGGAAGTTGTCCTTTCAACCCAATTTTCCAAAGGTCATGATGCCTATGTCTTTTTGTTTTGGACTGCTTCTACAAAATTGTGTCCTATTTTAAGTCTTCCTGAACATCTAGTGTTAAGTCCTCTGTGTAAGGTAGGACCTGCTCCTCCTCCTAATCCAACATGGAAGGATCATAGAGTTTGAGATATTCCACATTCACTACTAAGTAAATGTGCATGTATGGGGGTAGACTGAGTCTGTAGGAATTATCTCCCACCTTTTCTAATACCTCAGAATTACCATACCATAGATCCTTGATATTCTTATCGAGACCATGTAGCCTTTCCTTATTTAGTTGAAACCATAGTCTATCTCCCACTCTAAATGTTCTCCTTGTTATGTGTTGTTCATTTATAGCCTTGTACATTTCTTGTGACTTCTTCAGTGTCTCTTTTACTTGCAAATGTATCTTCTTAATCTTATGAACACTTTTTTCTTCTTTTAATGCATCTCCTATGAGGTCCTCCCTCACTCCTCCTTGTTTTCCATATAAAAAATCTAAGGGTGAAGGTGGAAAATACCCAAAGCAAGTTTCCAAAGGTGACTTACCAGTAGAAGTGTGGACTGCTCTATTATAAGAGTGTTGTATATCGACCAGATTTTAATCCCTAGTCTTCATATGATTATGATTGTAACCCCTCAAAAGTTGTACCAAATTCCTATTGACTACTTATATTTTCCCATATGTTTGTGGATGGAATTTGTATACCTCTTCAACTTAGTTTTCATCTTCTCCCACAATGTAGTCCAAAATGAACTAATAAATATGGTATGCCTATCTAAGATGATGCTCCTTGGTATCCCAAAGTGCACCCAAACATGTTCAAAGAAAACTTTTGTTACTTCTTGTCCCTTGATGGTATTTTTACAAGGCATGAGAACTCATATTTTGTTGAGCCTGCCAACTACCAAAAGTAAATAGCTATGTCCCTTCTGTGTGTTTGGTAAACCTCCCAGAAAAAACATGGAAATTTTTTCCCAAGGCCCGGTGGGTACAGGTAAAGGATGGTATAGAACTTTCTTCCTATTACTGGGCTTGATGGTATAACAAAGTATACACCCTTTAATATACCATGCTACATCTTCTTGCATTCTGGGCCAATACACATACCTTTGTAAATTGGAAATTGTCTTCCCAACACAAAAAATTCCTTTAACATTGGAGGTGTATGCCCTATGATGAGTTGCAATCATTCACCTTTAGAGACATAGAGTTTGTCGATATTATAGAGTAAACCATTCTGGAAATGATAGTAATCCTTTCTATCACCTTATTCTATATGAATTTGGTCATGTAGTTATTGAAACACCTCCTTTAATTCCTCATCTTCTGTGTATGCCTCTTAGTACTCATCATGGGTAAAAGGCTCCATGTGCATCAGAGTTCCCAAAGTTGTAATATTGGATGTGGATGGCCATGAAATAATGTCTGCCAATTGTTTTTTGTTACCCTTCTTATACTTTATGACTAGATGAAATTACTGTAAAAATCCCATCCACTTCTAATTCCTTGTTTGTTGTAGCTTACTCTGGGCATGCAAATACTATAGTGGTTGGTGATCTATGTGGATGATGGTCTCATTTCCCATCAAATAGTTCTTCAACTTCTTGAAAACTTAATGTAGCATCCCCAGTATCCAACTGGGTTATGCCAACCAAAAATTCAAAATTTGATACCAAATTAAAACACACAAATAATCTGCAAATACATAGATTCATACAGAATAATAATAAAAATACACATGCAGCACACATAGGAAAAACCCATAAAACAAATGCATAAATAATAATGCATCATGTAATTTAACACACAATTGACACTTATCTTGATAAAAATATCACCAATTGTGTTCATACCTTCCACGTTCCTCCTAGCCTTAGACCACACTACTAAAAAATCTCAACAGTGGGTCACCCCCGAGATGGGACTAAACTCCACCTGGGTAAACAAATTCTCAACCAGGATGATGTATCTCAAACAACAAGAAAAATGTTAAGCCCTAATATTGGCTCATTACCCCTTAATTGGGGCATATTAGATTAGTAATGCTATTTTATTTATGTCATCTTTAGGCCATTAGTTGTAATTTAGATTAGTAATGTTATTTTAATTATGTCGTCTTTAGGCCATTATTTGTAATTATACCTCCTAGTCTCCTATATATACCAAGGAAACATTTTCATTTTGAATCATCTTGTACTAGAACATTTAAGTGGGGTAAAAGGAGGTTGCCCCCTCGAAGATGCTTATTATCTGAAATTATCTCTTTTTCAAGGCGTTGAGTACTTTTCCTAAGGTTTTTATATGCTATATTGATGTTTGTTTCTTAACATTGCAACCCGAGGTTCCTAAAAACAATGGATGGCAAGAGATTTTCCACCCGACAATCTCCCAACATTGTGGCTGGCCCAATTTGTCCTTACCTGCTCCCCCGCCTAACAATCAGATTTTCCAAGCTGCCCCTGTCCACTCACCAGTTCAGCTTCTGGGTCATCTTAAATTTGTAGATACACCCTGTGTAAGATAGGGTATCTGACTAGCCCTATTGACTAGTCTCAAGAAGGTGTTCCAGGTAAAACAATCATAACTTCTTCCTAGAGTATCCAAATTTCATGGGACTAATTGCATTGGATTGTGGATAGTCTGTAGTATTTTGGGTACGAGTTTAAGAATTTTATATCAATTATTTTGTGCGGGGCACACTATACAAGTGAGATTTCCTGGAAAGGCCAAAAATCGGCAAGTTGTGGGGAAGTTACTGTAAATTCCACTTGGCACATCCAATTTTGATCAGACCTGTGGCATTACAGAGAAGAAATATCAGAGAAATACATAAGAGAAAGTTTCATACCCAGAAGGGCCAAAAATTGGGAGATACAAC
>ML795894.1:502179-559232 GCA_009831015.1 Picea engelmannii
TTTAACATGTCATGATACACATGCCTGTAGAATCCCCGATCCCCGATTCTCCGATGAGCTCTATTCCTAAACTTAGCCCCTTCTAGCTACACAATGGTCCATATGACCATCTATTAGGTGACCGCCACCATACCACTCGTCGGGATATCGGGGTTTTCAAAGATAATGTGCATATGTCCCCTGGAGCTGCGATATTCCGATTCCCGACCTCCTATCTTCTCCTTACACCTGTCCTCCACTGACTCTTGGGTGGCCGACAGGCTACGATTATGTCACGATATCGCGTATCGCGACTTCGGCATTTCTAATGTCGCAAGTTCTTGTCACTTCCAAATCGCGAAAAACCCGAAACTCTGACACAGGGGATGATCAACGGTTCAGATTCATACTTAACCAACGGCTGTGATCACTTCGTGAAATCGCATATCACGATTTCGAGGTTTTCAATGATGAGTGTTCTTTGCACTTGAACTCGCGATCGCCAATTCTCCGATGGAGTTATCTCTCTCGCAGCTTCTACCGATCTGACGGTCCTGGTTCTTTCGGGAAATTTGGATGGGATCCAACGGTCACTGACTCTTCTTCCTTTTTCCTCCGTAAGCTCTTGCTGCTGCACTTTGAACTCGCGATCGCCGATTCTCCGATGAATGAAATCAACGGTCCAGATTACTTCTTTAATTTAATGGCTGCAATCAAATCACGAAATCGCGTCTCGCGATTTCGGGGTTTTCATTAACATTGTTCATGGACTCATGAACCTCCGATTCCCGATTTGTCGATGAGCATATCTCCCTCGCAACTTTTGCAGATCTGACGGTTGTCGGCCTGTCGGGAAATTTGGGTGGGATCCAATGGTCACCATCTTCCTTCTTCTCAGCAAACTTCTGTATCTCGAGCATTTGTGGGCATCTTCTTCCATGTTGTTCCTCCTGATCTTTACATTCAAATTTCTTATTCTGCTATCCTCACTGTTGTCATCAATGACAAGCATTCACTGCATTCTATCCACTGAATTTGCCAACAAGGTGATACACTTGGGTGTATATACCCCTTCTTCAGAATCTCTTCAAGTTGCATTTGCAATTCCTTCAATTCTAGTGTGGTCATCTTGTAAGGGGTCTTATATATTGGGGCTACTCTAGGCATCAAATTGATGGAGAAATCAATGTTTATTTTAGGGGTTAATCCTATTATTTCTTTAAATACATCCTCAAACTCTTTTAGGACTACATAATCTTCAATATTTGACACCTTATATTTAGGTGTCTCTTCCATATGTGCTGCAAACATTTGACATCCTTTTCTATAACTTTTCTTCAGTTGTAATGCTGAAATTTCTCTCATGATTACTTCCCTGGGAATTCCATGTACTTCCCTTAAGTTCCCTTCCTCAGCCAAGCAAGTAAATTCCTTATTATAATAGTCTAGGATAGCATGTTGTTGGTCCATCCAACCCATACCAATTAGGAATTCATGGGAACCTAAACGTATGATGTTTATATCTTCCATGGTGATCAGTCCATTCATGTCCATTGGACATGCCTTAACCATCTCATTAATTTTTCTTTTATCTCTAGTAGCCACCTGCAAAAACCATAATTTTTCAAGCTTGTTTCTTGGCAAATGCAATCTTTCCACCATTGTAGGATCTAGATAATTATGACTAGCTCCTGAATCAATTAAAATAGCAATGTTTTGGTTGTTGATCTTACCTTCCACTTTAATCATATGTGATTGAAACTCATCTTGATTTTTGCCCAGGGATGCATAGATCCTAGGTACATTTTTACCCATGTCCTCCATTGTATCATCTTGATGTACATTGTGAACAATCCTCACGTTTTCACCTCTATGAGGACAATCTCAATACATATGATCTCCCCCACAACCCCAACATTGAATAGGTGGTTTCCTTGGTCTTTTCCCCACTGTCTCGGTCATTATGGGTTCTCTAGAAGTTGGTTGTCCATGAGGATTATTTATGAAGAGTGGTGGCCTAGTCCACTTCTTCCTCTTCTCTGTCTTTCTTTTCTTCTTGTCTTCCTTTATGCTAATCATAAAGGCATTAGCTCTCCTTATGGTCTCCTCCAATGTTTTGGGATCGTCATATTGTATATTGTCACTAATAAATGATGGAATCCCACTCAAATACCTCTGAATATTATTTGGATCATCCCTGATGAAAGAAAAATACTTCAGCAGCTCTAAAATCCTCCTTTCATTATCATCTATGGTCATACTACCAATCTTGAGTTCAAAGAAATCCTTCATTTCCTTGTCATAGTATCTCTTATTCAAGTATTTCTTTTGAAAACACCTCTTGAATTATCTCCAAATAACATTTTTATCATCAATGTGTTGCACCTACACAAATTGGTCCCACCAAATGGATGCCTTTCCCTTGAATTGATAGATGGAAATTCTTCCTTCTGCGTGTGAAGAGTAATTATGCAATTGAAAATACTTCCTCATGCCTAGTAACCATGTATCTACATCCCCATACTTCTTGTGTTCACCATCAAATGTAGGAGGATTGATTTTGTTTATTTCTCCCTATAGCTCATCCACCCCAGACCTCCTCTTATCTTTCCTGACAAGGGATGGAATTGAACTACTATGTGTTATCCTAGTGGAATTTCTTGGGGAGTGATGGTGATGTATTCCAACACTTCTTTCTCTTCTCCTCTCGTCATGAGACATGTGACTCCCTGATTTGTTGGGGTCATTCTCCTTATCCATATTATTTTCTATTATGTCCAAGCTCTTCCTTAACTTTATGTGGAATCCCTCCTACTACTCCTTGGATTTCATAATCCTCTCATTATCAGCCTTATAACTTTGAACATCCTTTTACAAAAATTTTATGGTATCTACCAAGTTCATGCTTTATTCCTTGCCTTTTCCATGTCCATTTGAATTTCTACCTTCATTATCCATATCGACATACATTCCTATGACCTCATCTTCATGGATGTAAGCCCCCTGTGCATCTTCCATGATTATTAGCCCTATATTGATATTTCTGATCTAATTGTTGTTAACTCTGCAAAATGTGCAGCCAACAAAACTTGTTAGGCTAAATAATTTAAGGAAAAAAACAAGTTTTATGTACCTGTAGCATTCAAGGCAAAAAAACAAGTTTTATGTACAATTCTGGTTCAATAAACTTGTTTTCAGCCTTGAATTCTACAGGTACAATCTGTGCAATCTTAAGCATTTTTTAACATGCCCAAAATTTTAATTCAGATCCATGAATGTATTCTATGGTTCTATAGCTTTCCATATACTTATTTTTTTCCTCAATCCGATTATGGAGCAGAAATGTATGGCCCTCAGAAGTTAATTGGGTCTTAAACTCTACCCTCCATTATTTGTTCCATGATTTCCTCATAAAAGATCTATTTGACGAATGGTTTACACCATCAAAAATCTCTCTCTGGGCTCTTTCATTTGAGCTGCAAAGACATAATATACTTTGGTACATTTTGTTCTCATGGTTTTTGAGTAGATAAAATGTTCTTTAGGACCTCAAAAGCACGTTGCAAAAATATGACCTTCAAAAAGTATAAAATGTCGCAAAAATTCATTGGTTTTCTATTGTTGTAGACCATCCAAATGACTTCACATGCACCAATTTGAAAATGTAAACCCATATTTATCATGCACAGAGACTCCATAAGGTAGTGCATGCTCTGTGCACCTATAACTAATGTGGACCACTTCTTTGTTGCGCCAATATCTGGTGCACACTACTTCTGTGTCATGTGCCAATATCTATCATGCACAATTTTAGTTCATGCACTAATAACTATTGCATGTAATGTTTTTGTAGCATGCTAATATTTTGCGTGCATTACACTCTACATGTCGCACCATGCCAAGGTTTAGTGCTCTCCCACCGTGCACTAGTACTTCGCGCGCACCATTAATTAAACTATCGTGCAGCATGAATATTCAGCATGCATTCTCTACATACCAACATTGTGCATGCACCAAACAAATTCCTCTATGCTCTAGTAATACTCAGTGCACACAACACGCTCACCAATATTATGTGTGTGCACACCGCGGGTTCCAATATTATGCTTGCACCTCCATTCTGCACCACACAATGCTAAAATTTACTGCACATACCACGCACCATAATTGTTTCGTGCTTCACCCACTTGCATCTCACAATGCCAAATTTTAGTGTGCACAACTGCACACCATTCGTTTTCCTCTTATCACTAGATTTCACTGTGCAACAACAAATTTTAGTGCACACACCCACACACCCTTATTTTTCTATGCATCCTATCTTGCACCACGCAACACCAAATTTTAGTGCACACACCCACACACACTTATTTTTCAGCGCATCCTAGCTTGCACTCTACAATGCCAAATTGTAGTGTGCACACCTACGCACCCTCAGTTTTCCATACATCACCATCTTTCACCCCGCAACACAAATTTTTAGTGCACACACATGCACACCCTTATTTCCTTACATCATATGCTTTACACCATGCAATGCCATATTTTAGCATGCACACCTATGCACCCTTATTCTCTGTGCATCAATTTCCCCGTGAATTCCATTGCAGAAATTGGGGCTTTTCCCAATTTTCCACCCACTTTCTACCATAGACATTCTGCAACCATGAATTTTTTTCAATTTCACTCCGATAACACAAATTCAACCTCTGCAACAACAAATCATTCTTGGTTGACATTCATGGGATGAATTTTTCCCAAACTCATTCACGAATTGAGAATTTTTAATCAACTTATCTCACTCAATATGTCATGGATTCCCTATAACTTCTAATTCGACCAATTCCAGGTACGAATTTGCTAGGACATATATTAAAATTAAGAATATTTCATCACTTGGCCAAATTTCCCAAATTCCACATGAGTTTAAAAATACAAATTGGGGCTTTCACCCAATTCCATGCAATTGCTTATGATTTTTACCATGGACGCATTGTAACTTGAAATTTGGCCACTTTGAAATCAATTCTCTATGAAATTTCGCTTCAACATTCATTTTTCTCGAACCATCTAGGCTCAATGTTGAAAACTGGAACTCTAATACCACATTGTAGCATTCCAGCAACTAATTGGGTTATTCCAACCAAAAATTCAAACTTTGATACCAAATTGAAAAATAAAAATACACAGATTCATACAAAATAATAATAAATATACACATGCAGCACACACAGAAAAAAACCCATAAAAATAAATGCATAAATAATAATGAAGCACGTAATTTAACATACAATTGACACTTATCTTGATAAACATATCACCAACTACGTGTAGACCTTCCACGTTCCTCCCAGCCTTAGACCACACAACTCAAAACTCTCAGTAGTGGGTCACCCCTGAGCTAGGACTAAACTCCACCTAGGTAAAGGAACTCCTAACCAGGTTGATGTATCACAAACAACAAGAAAATATCCGTCATAGGTGTCAACTTGAACTAACAACCTACATTCCCTCATTCCCCACATGCCTGTCCCATCCCAGGAAGTGTGCCCTTTCTCTTATCAATATTCTCTCGACTGCCCCACTTCCTATTCGGGGCTTCAACAACAGGATGGACAGGAAGTCTCAGAGCCCTGTTGTTGCAGTTTGGCACCTTCAGGAAATCAATTCTCGACAATTATCTCACCTAGAGAGAATTTCTCACAGGCTTGATAACCCACCTCTTCAATATCCCACGGGCCTGACAACCTGCTTCTTTAGCCCAATTCCTAAGCTAAATTGGTAGAGGTATAGGTACAATAACAATGACAAGAAGGAATGGAGGACAACTCAATGAGTGATTGAACGATGATGGAATGATGGGAAAATGAGTTAAGTCCAAATATATGTATGCATGTTCCCAACTTGATACTTCTCATGTTGAGAACTACCTTGGCCCACCTGTCCCCATCCTTAGAAATTAGGATAAAATAATTATCCATACTTTATACTTCAAATAATATTAATATAATATTCCTTTTTAGATTAAGCTCCCTAGCTTAGCCCCTTATACTTAACTTTTAGCCCCCTTTCCCTATCTAGTGGATTTTATCCCCCCATACTCTTTTACATGGTTGGTCTACCACGGTGATGTGTTTTTCATTAATATTTGTGTGTGATTTACATTTATAATACAAACATACTGTCCTTTTTGTATCCAGGCTCACCAGCCTCAAAAAATTGAACATATGCACAAAGTCTCTCTAGCCTCAAGATCATGTAGTTAAGTTGTTGTGCACGGTATCTTAAGATGTGTGCACTTCTTCTTTTAGTGATAATTACATATGCGCACTATATTATGGAAGACGCTTACAAAAATAATTCCAAGACTTGATACAAACAACTCACCAGCTTATATACATATGTACATTTACATTTGGGTTTGACCTAGGGGTATTACACTTAAATTAGGGAATATAGTTCCTTGTCATAGGTAGGGTAGTTGAGAACTGCCCCATGAAATATTTCATAATGATAGCATACACACCTTCCTCCTTGCATCAAAATGGCTCTCATGGCATACCCACTTACATATGTCTCCACTTCGAAGGGATTATGCAAGTTTGGTAGCGTGAGCACTATGTTGATATTGAGAGGGGGGTGAATTAGTATCAAGTATAATTTATAAACTTTTTCAACTTATACTTAAACCATTCAATTATATCCAATGAGCAATGAACAATAGTATAAGAGTTACACCAATACACCACAATACACCATGCACAATATATGAAAAATGATCAATAGTTATTGTTCAAGGGAAGTGATGACTTCCAAAGGTAGCTACAGCTTCCAAATGTAAAGGGAGGGATAAAACTCCAAGAGGAAGATACAATCCTCCAATATCAAGAGAGAGTTGAACTCTCCATCCTTGGCCCTTCCTTCCACCCAATAATATACGAGAGATAATAAAACTTCACATTAAATTATCACCATCAACCAACCATCACATAGAACCTGATAATGCTTCCTGAGACTTCTTCAATTTCTACAATTATTCGATTCTTAGAGTGCTATGATCCTGTAGATAATATTATTCAATTTATTCTCTGAAACTTCTCCAAGTTTCACTCCTTGAATCCTCCCCAAAAATAAGTTATAGAGAGAAAGGTAGACCTTGTTCAATTCTGGTTTATTCAGGACACCGAACTTGTACAAAATTCCCCGTGCTCAATATTTAACATACGATTTTGAAACTCATAAAAAAGAAACTAAAGTCCGTACTCTTTCCAATGAAAATTTTCCCACGTCATTTGGATTCTCAATGAAGAAGTTATGATTGTTTTACTCGGAACACATGTTTATTGACTAGCTTCAGGACTAGTCACAAACCCTATCTTCCACAGAGTGAATCTCCATAATTATAGTGAATCAAGAGCTGAAATTTTTACCATAGGTACCTTGATATGTATTCTCAATACCATAGAAATTTCACCATTTGAATCATTCTAGAAAAGAATTTATAGCGAAAATGGTAAGATGACCTGAAAATAACATACCTTAGAACACATCACCAAAATACTTCATCCTCCCTTGAAATCCGACCTTATTTACTTATTATTTCCTCTGAAATTCAACTTGTGTCTCAAATGAATGTATAATGATGTTTATGTATACCATTTATGTCACTTTATTTTAACATTAGGTCCAACTTGACACTTTTTTATTTTGTAATTCTTTTCTTTAATTATCTTCAGGGTCTACATGTACTTCCTTCTTCAATTCACTTTGTCATCTTCAAAAATTTATTTCTTCTCAACCATGAGGATCCACGTGACATGCCACATATCACCAGAAACAACATGATGATACTATTCATCCATGGGTGTTGTATCTGCAAGTGCATTTTCCTTCATGTCCAAATACCTTCATCAATCTTGCGGTCCAAAACCCATGACTAGGGTTGACATCAATGACAACAACCAATCTTCCAACACACTAATGATTTATTGATATTTATTTTCAACTCATCAAAGGCCTTTCGTTGATTCTTCCCCCACTGGAAACTCTTACCATTGGTTGTTATGGTGTGGACTGGTGCATATACCACTAAAAATGAAGCTATGAACTTCCTCAAGTATTGTGCTTCCCTGAAAAAACTACTAACTTTAGTTAAATTTGTAGAAACTATTCATTTCATGATGGCATCCATATTTGTGGGATATATCTTTATCTCCCCTCCACCAATCACATACCCAAAATACACCAAAAATTGTTGAGAAAACTCAAATTTCTTGAGATTGGATGGAAGCTAATGCTTTTTCATAGTCTCTGACACCTACATAAGATGTGAGATGTGTTCCTCCCAGGTAATACTATAAACCAATATATCATCCAAATATACAATAACAAATGAATCTAGATAAGGGTGAAAAACATCATTCATTAGTGTCATAAATGTAGTCAATGCATTGCATAAACCGAATGTCATTATAACCAACCACTCATGTAAACCTTGAAGGCAGTCTTCCAAGTATCTCCTTCTTTGACTCGTACTTGGTGATATCCTGATTTCAATTCCATCTTAGTGAAGTACTTGGCATGTTGCAGTTGGTCCATCGAATCATCAATCCTAGGCAGAGGGTACCAATCATTTAGTGTAATCGTGTTCAATGCCCTGTAATTGATACACATTCTCCAAGTCTCACTCTTCTTGGGAACAATTATTATGGGTGATCCACATTCTGAGATAATCAGTCAAATCACACCTTACTCCAACAATTGTTGCAACTACTTCTTCACTTCATTCGATTCTAGAATAGATTGTCTATACATCCCAATATTTGGCAATGGGGAGTATGGAAATAACTATATTTCATGCTCCGCATCCCTCTTGGGTGGTATCCCTTTAGGCTCCTTGAACACTCCTTTGTATTCCTGTAGAAACTCCTCCAAATAATGTTTCTTCTCTTTAATACACCCCTCTAGGGTCACCTTCACTCTCATTGAATCATCATTGGATTGATTTTTTTTTTAGAAAATAAAACCACATTTATTACTAGAACTAGTCAATTTCTTGTCTTGGTTGGCACTTACAAGTGATATATTTGACTTTCCTTTATGTACATTGATGATGTAGAACTTCCCATCCTTGATTAATCGGTACTGGTTGGCTCTCCGCGTGAATATTGCATCCCTCATATACATGAAGAGGATTCCAAACACTACTCCACATACATCAAGGGGTACTACATCCAATTCCACTTCATCAATAAAATCAACACTTACAACAAATATAATTTTACACCGTTTCATTACCTTTATCTCTACATCCTTGTTTACCCAACCCAATGGATATGGGCTAGGATGATCATGAAACTCCAATCCAAGCTTGTTGACTAGATATTTTGTTGTGATATTAGCATATAAACCAAAGTTGAACATAGCATCCATATTGGTCTTCTTGACCTAAATCTTGATGTGCAGGATCTTCGTCATATCCTTCTCTTCCTAGTGATGAAGGATACTTGGATTCACCTCCTTCTGCATATATGTACATATAATATTTACATCCACATTTGATCTACTTTCAACATGATTGCTTGAATATGTGTCTAGAATGTTATCCTTCTTTCCATCCTTCTTACGGTTCTTCCGGTTCATTTATGGATGTAGTTTCCAACATTTTTCATCAGTGTGGCTATCCATGTTGCAATGATTGCAATGGTTTCTAGGATATTTGAATTAATCTGTAGTGGTTGTTGTATTTTTATATTTTCCCCCTTTCCACTTCTTCTTCCCATCCTTGGAAGCTTCCTGGTGCTCTTTCTTCTTCAAACCACTTGGATACCCCTTCTTTTGGACTATGTTTTCCAAGTATTGTCCCTATAGATAGGCCTCAACCATTGTCCTTGTATTGAAGAGAATCACTTGCTTTTGTAGATGACTTTGTAAACGCCCCATATAATTGAGGAGTACATTTGGGTTCTTAGGATATATACCTAACATGATTTCCACCTTTATGAACTTAGTTGCATACTCTTGTACACTATGCCTCTGCCTCTGCCTAAATTAGTGCCACTCAATCCATTGGTCCTCTACATATCAGATAGGTTTGAATTGGGACATGTAGAGGGAATTGAAGAGGGTTTTGAAGCCCTCCCACCTAGTTATTGGTAGATCACCCTTCAACTTAAGTGTTTCTATATGGATTTCCAACTAGGTTAAAGCATGACCCTTTAACTTCAATCTAGCAAATAAAATATTCTACTCCTCATCTATATGGTGAATGCTAAAATAAACTCTTAGATGTTGCAACCAATGATTTAGTTATAATGCATTGATCTCACCTTGTTATGGATTTATGTTCACTTTCTCTTCCATATTGAATAGGGACTGTGAAGGTTTCATGGCACTCAAACTCATCTGCTCTTTCTTGGATTATTTCTACAGCTCCTTTCCTAGGTCTTCTTGATCTCTCGACTTTCCCTCTGATCTGATCTCTGAGTTAGATCCTCCATCATCTCTAAACAGTTTGATCTTTCTTGCTAGAGACACCATGAGGAGGTTCATATTGTGATTGATTTCGGCGACTTGTGTTTCCAACCTCTCATATCTCTCTTCTGTTGGATATCAATGGTTATTATGAACAAAATCGTCTTCCATGACTAGGGTTTTTGTTACTTCTATTTAAGTAGAGTCATAGATCCTACAAGTTCCCATAAATACCCAAAACAAACATGATCTTATACCAATATGATATGTAAATTGTCTCGGATACTCCACTGGAATAGTTCATCACAATAGATATGATAAATAAAATTGAAATATACACTATGATGGTTAAATTCCTTTAGATTATAGAATATTTAGTTATTGATTTTGTGTTTATGCATGAAATAGATAAAATGAAAAAAATATAGAAGAGTAAAGTACAATCACACACCATTCAAAAGATAACGCAAATATATGTTATGGGAAACCCTTACAGGAAAAAACCCAACTGGAAGGTGAGGTTGCTTTGCTCTCTTTTTTCTAGTATGGAAATAATGCAATTAAAAAGGCAAAGGCACTCTTTATGGAGTTACCTAAGACCTGGGGCCTGTTAGGCTTCTACAAAACACTATCCCCCTCTTTTATTCTCTCTAATTTCCCACTCCCACTTGTTATGTTCTTCTATGGAAAAAAATGAAATAATATAGAATCGAACCCCTTCTCCGCCTAGTGGCCTGGTATTTAACATAGCCTGATAGCCATCTAGGGGTAGGGTTTTGACTTTTGCAACCCTCAATTGTGGTAGGGTTTTGAACCTTCAAGAATATTTTTTAAATTCCTCATGTGGCTAGCCCCATATGTATGAGTAATGTATTATGATGTGGTATCCTATCATACAATGGTTATCAACATGATAGGTCAACTTGCGGGAGGCATAATGTTTTCATACGAATTCCAATTAATGCACAGTTTGCACTGTTGGAAAGGTCTCATAGTGTACAAAATTTTCAAGGGGGTGGGCATAAGTTTTAAACACTAAACCCCAAAAAATACCTTTTAATGCCTCAAAATGGCTCTGAAAGGTTCCAAGCCCCAATTTTCCAAACTGGGACCTACCACTAAAATGACCTTGCAAGATGATTCCTTCAATTCTTTCCACCTTGAAAACATCGAGATAGATGAAAAATAATATAATTATCCAATCTGAATCATTGATATGAGAGTCATACAACCAAGTATCTAAACAATACATTTTGACGTATGTTTGTATCTCATCCTTCGTAATAATAATAAAAAAATCCTTGATAAATGCATCATACCTTCTTTTATGATTGCTAATCTTTTGAGGGAAGAAAATAAAGTCTTGCACAACTTGCTTAGTGTCCACAAAAAAATAGTATGAGTTTCAAATTGATCACATATAGCCTTCACAAATCAATTTCAATAAAGGTACCCTTGATATTCCTTCTTGTGTCATTTCCACCATTAATAGCACCCATTATTCAAGTATAACACACCCACTTGGAGTTTTATTTGTTTGTCATCAATACCCTTGAGGGAAAAGTAATGTTTCATATCACTCACCTATCCTATTATATCATATCCATTGAACTTGTTTATATCTACCTTCAACAATCTAACAGAAGGAAATTTCAAAATTGTAATAGACCCATACCTCCAATATGATATTTGATACCACAACTATGACTCTGTCCATACTATATTTTTAAAATTCCTTGAACCTAGACCATTAATTATATGATACCATGCATAATTATTCCTATATAGGGCTCTAATACCAAACTATATTAATATTCCCTACATATGATATGTTTATGCAACCCCAACTTTATGTTATTCAATGCATAACTTATAATAAAACAAAACTTATACACATGCACAACATAACATAATTAAACACCTATAAATTCACATTATACACATCAATGGAAAACACATAAAAGAATAACACTTGTCTTTCTATAGAATTCTACCATTTGGTTGTTGACCTAAAATGCTCCACCCATCCATAAATAATGTTGTTCCAATTGTCTAAACAACAGGTCACCCCCGAGATTAGGCCATGAATCCACTAGGGAAAAGGCTCTCTTTCTAGTCCAACTAAGGTATCACAACAACACAAATGGTGTATAGTCTAAGATACCAATATCCTATATCAATTCCAATTAATAGTCTCTTGTCCCCCTCAACCTACACAACCCAAGCAAGTGTACCCCATTCTCTAAACTTTAATCCCTCAAGTTGTCCCACTTCCCTTCTAGGTATCCAAAAGAGGCTAGATAATACTCCTCAGATTTGTGGCTCCAATAAATATAGCTACAATAATGGAGTCTCCAGACACACTCTAGGCATCAGACACTGGGAAATCCAATCCACTCAATTCCCCCTCTAGGGTTGCATCCTTTGCGAAGGAAACCCAAGGAGAATGGGAAACAAAATCCCACCTAGGATTCACAAGGTTTATAGGAAAAAAGGTTAAAATGGATTCCCTCAACTCACATCAAAAATAACCAAACCCAAAAATAACCGAGTACAATGATCAAAATGATGGATTTATCACTAAGCCCAAAATTTCTATATGCATTTCTCTTTTTCACAAGTGGCACTCAATGAAGTATCTTTCCACCACTTGGGAACTCATTTTCCCTCCTTAGGAAACATAGGATAAAATCATGACATGAGTTATGACTTAGAAATTAGGAATATAACATTATATTCCTTGCCTTATCCACTTTCCTTAAGCCCTTAGCCCCTTTTCCCTCTAGTGGAGTTTTAGCACGCAATACTCTTTTGTTTGACTTGGTATACAACTATAATGTATTTTATTATTATATATGAGTGTGATTATAATATACAATGCTAGTCTCACCAAACTTTCAACATACAAGTTCTCTGACCTAATAACACACACAAGCACTCTGGCCCAAAAATACATAAATAGGCACTCTAGCCCAAAAACCATATTGGATCACCAGACTATAAAACATATGTAGATATACAATTGGGAATCAACCTAGGGTATTATAGGTAATATATGGATCATATGTTTTTTAATGTCATGAAAGTGTTGTAAATGTGTTGAACCTGCATAGAATAGATTCAGCTAAACAATAATACACACATTTGCAGAGAGAATTGGAGAAAGAAGAAGGAGAGACTGAATGGAATAATTCTCATTAATTATATTCCACACTCAAAGAGTGAATAATTTACAATATATATAGGATAAATGAGTAACTAATAAGCCATAGTGGTGTTCTAGAGTGATCTGAACACACACCAGTAGTTACGGGAGTAAACTGCCACCTAGTCTAGCGTCTCAGGTAGTTATGGGAGTGAACAACCACCTAGCTGAGTTAACTAGTCAATTAGTCTCCAGTTAACTGACTGAACAGAGAGTAGTAAGGAGTTAAATTAGGAAATCAAGGGTAATGCACCAGTCTAGTGATGATCCCAAGGCAAGTGCACATTATCATGGTGATGATCCCAATGTTGCATGGTGAAAAAACCAATGCAGCATCTAAACTCAACTCAACTAGTCAAACTGAAGTGTCAACTGAAAGAGAATATTCTACAGGTGGAATATTCTCCCCTAAAATATAGGAGACTGAATAATGACTAATTATGAATAATAAACAAGGAAAAACCTTAGAAAAAATAAATCCTAGGTGTTTGTGAAGTAATTCCAACACCCCCCCTGAACATCACTATGGTGAAAATAAAGAATGGGTCCCGACAAGGAGGCCATATTAGGTACCCAAATACAAAATATACACTAAAATAAAGTGAGGAAAGAGGGAAAACCTCATGGGAACCCCCCCCCCCCTCAAGTTACAATGCATAAAATAAAAATAAAAATGAGAAGGAACAAAAAATAGTTGCTAAGCAACCATGTCATTCACTCTAAGAAGACCTCGCAACTGTGCAAGTTTGTGCTCATTGAAGATTTTGTTAAAGATGTAGATGTCTACACAGATCTAATGAAGTATATGCACCATTGAGATGTCCACAAATATCCACTTTATTTTCTTGTAATGAAAAATATACAAATAAAGTTTGGATGAAATTTTGAAAACCATGCAGCCGTTTCTGGAAAAATGCTGAAATTTTGTTGATTTTAAAATGATCATAACTTCACTTCCCAGACTCCATTTCAGACGATTTTTTTTTTTTTAAATTGGACATTTTCCTGAGAGGAATTCAAATATTCAATTTGTTTCTGAAAATTTGTCTCATAAAATATCATAATTGAGTCTGATGTGCATGGATCCCTTTTTGTCTCCTGAGATGCATGCATTGCACATGGAAAAGTGTCTGCATGTGACTCTTGAGATGGATGCCATATATATTTCAGATTAATTTCAGAAAACAAATATGAAATGGAGTAGACATCATCTTCAATTAATGGAATACAACTTTGTGCAAATACTTTTGTAGAAGACTCTTCATAATAAGAGACTTGATCTTCTGATGGCTTCTCTTCTGGATCTATCTTTCCAATCCCCTGCATGCAATCTTCACAATCTTCTTTATTCCCAAATAGAACCTCCAATCTGGTCCATAATTAATTTGGAGTGAATTCTTGTGTGACATCACATACTTGGTGGATAATTTCTGGAGAAATAGACAAGCAGATAAATCCTATGGCCATATCTTGTCTATTGAGAAAATCATTTTTCTCATCAGCAGAATCAGGCTCCACTTCCATTGCCATAAATATTTGGTACAATCCTTTGCATCTAATATGAAGCAAAATTTTTGGCTTCCATTCCAAATAGTTATGAGGCGTGAGAAGTATTGTTGGTGAGTAAAACATAGATTCCATCGTTATGTGTTCTTCAATCTTCAATACCTGCAAAAAATGATTTGGTGTAGCTTTTTCTTAGCAGACTGTCATCTTTGATACCATGTAAATGTGTTGAACCTGCACAGAATAGATCTATCTAAACAATAATACACACATTTGCAAAGAGAATTGGAGAAAGAAGAAGGAGAGAAAGAATGGAAGAATTCTCATTAACTATATTCCACACTCAAAGAGTGAATAATTTACAATAGATATAGGATACATGAGTAACTAATAAGCCATAGTGGTGATCTAGAGTGATTTGGACACACACCAATAGTTACGAGAGTAAACTGCCACCTAGTCTACTCTCTTAGGCAGTTACGGGAGTGAACAACCACCTAGCTGAGTTAACTAGTAAATTAGTCTTCAGTTAACTGACTGAACAGAGAGTAGTAAGGAGTTAACTGAGGAAATCAAGGGTAATGCACCAATCTAGTGATGATCCCAAGGCAAGTTCACATTATCATGGTGATGATCCCAATGTTGCATGGTGACAAAACCAATGCAGCATCTAAACTCAACTCAACTTGTCAAACTGAAGTGTCAACTGAAAGAGAATATTCTGCAGGTGGAATATTCTCCCCTAAAATATAGGAGACTGGATAATGACTAATTATGACTAAAAAAAAAGGAAAAACCTTATAAAAAATAAATCCTAAGTGTGTGTGAAGTAATTCCAACACCCCCCCTGAACATCACTATGGTGAAAATAAAGAATGGGTACCGGCAAAGAGGCCATGTTAGGTACCCAAATACAAAAGATACACTAAAATAAAGTGAGGAAAGAGGGAAAACATCATGGGAAACCCCCCCCCCTCAAGTTATAATGCATAAAATAAAAATAAAAATGAGAAGGAATAAAAAACAGTTGCTAAGCAACCATGTCATTCACTCCAAGAAGACCTCGCAACTGTGCAAGTTTGTGCTCGTTGAAGATTTTGTTAAAGATGTAGATGTTTACATGGATCTAATGAAGTATATGCACCATTGAGATGTCCACAAATATCCACTTTATCTTCTTGTAATGAAAAATATCCAAATAAAGTTTGGATGAAATTTTGAAAACCGTGCAGCCGTTTTCGGAAAAACGCTGAAATTTTGTTGATTTTAAAATGATCATAACTTCACTTCCCAAACTCCATTTCAGACGATTTGTTTTTGAAATTGGACATTTTCCCGAGAGGAATTCAAATATCCAATTTGTTTATGAAAATTTGTCTCATAAAATATCAGAATTGAGTCTGATGTGCACGACTCCCTTTTTGTCTCCTGAGATGCATGCATTGCGCATGGAAAAGTCTTTGCATGTGACTCCTGAGATGGATGCCATATATATTTCACATTAATTTCAGAAAACAAATCTGAAATGGAGTAGACATCATCTTCAATTAATGGAATACAACTTTGTGCAAATACTTTTGTAGAAGACTCTTCATAATAAGAGACTTGATCTTCTAATGGCTTCTCTTCTAGCTTTATCTTTCCAATCCCCTGCATGCAATATTCACAATCTTATTTATTCCCAAATAGAACCTCCAATCTGGTCCATAGTTAATTTGGACTGAATTCTTGTGTGACATCACATACTTGGTGGAGAATTTCTGGAGAAATAGATAAGTAGATAAATCCTATGGCCATATCTTGTCTATTGAGAAAATCATTTTTCTCATCAACGGAATCAAGCTCCACTTCCATTGCCATAACTATTTGGTACAATCCTCTGCATCTAAGATGAAGAATTTTTTTTGGCTTCCATTCCAAATAGTTATGAGGCGTGAGAAGTATTGTTGGTGAGTAAAACATAGATTCCATCTTTATCTGTTCTTCAATCTTTAGTACCTGCAAAAAATGATTTGGTGTATCTTTTGCTTAGTAGTCTATCGGATCTGATACCATGTAAATATGTTGAACCTGCACATAATAGATCTAGCTAAACAATAATACACACATTTGCAGAGAGAATTGGAGAAAGAATGGAAGAATTCTCATTAATTGTATTCCACACTCAAAGAGTGAATAATTTACAATAGATATAGGATACATGAGTAACTAATAAGCCATAGTGGTGGTCTAGAGTGATTTGGACACACACCAGCAGTTACAGGAGTAAACTGCCACCTAGTCTAGTCTCAGGTAGTTACGGGAGTGAACTACAACCTAGCTGAGTTAACTAGTCAATTAGTCTTCAGTTAACTGATTGAACAGAGAGTAGTAAGAAGTTAACTTAGGAAATCAAGGGTAATGCACCATTCTGATGATGATCCCAAGGCAAGTGCACATTATCATGGTGATGATCCCAATGTTGCATGGTGCCAAACCAATGCAGCATCTAAACTCAACTCAACTAGTCAAACTGCAGTGTCAACTGAAAGAGAATATTCTACAGGTGGAATATTCTCCCCTAAAATATAGGAGACTGGATAATGACTAATTATGACTAATAAACGAGGAAAAACCTTAGAAAAAATAAATCCTAGGTGTGTGTGAAGTAATTCCAACAATTGTGGTCTTGTGTTATGGTTGTCACTTGTTGAAAAGTCCCCACTATCCATTGGCTCCATCCTATCATTCCAAATTTACAATTGATTGTTGATGTTGGCTTGGAAGGTGGACACGTTGTTGTTGATGTGGGTTTGGAAGGTGGAAATTTTGTTGTTGAGGTTGGTTTGGAATTTAAACATGTTATACCATCTTTTCTCTTATGATTTAATGAGGGCTTACATATTGTCTTCTAGTTGGGTGATCATGGACTCCATTTTAGTGGTATTCATGGGGCCAACTAGGTCCAGTGCAACAACTAGGTCCAATGCAAAGGTCACCATTGAGTTGTGGAAACATGATTGATTTTTCACAAGGATTATTTAGAGAGGTCAATTATAATGATTCAAGAATTTAACCCCAGGACCAAGAACATGATATTAGATATTAAACCTCTTTAAGGAAAGAATAGCATATCTAGAATAAGTCAACATTTGTCTCATATCATCTAACATATAATCTTTACCTCTATTTGGACATGCATTGCTCAAATGAATATATCTTCTACATAAATAGCAACTAAATTGAATATCAATGTAATTTGAGATATGTATATGCTCCATTACTTCAACCATGATATCCACACCATAAGGAAGACCTTCACCAAGTTCTAACTCAACACATATTTTTTCCATAGTTGTAGATGCATTTTTCATACATTTGGTTATGTCATCCACCAAAATATACTTCCCTATATGTTTTTTTATGGCCCTAAAAAATTCTTTGTTCCATAGTGCCAAGAGGATATAGGGAAATTTAATACATGTGATGGAAACATGTAATCTCACCATATAAGGGTCAAATCTAGGCTCCCAGAAGTTCATATTTAGAAGGATATCCTCCCAAAATCATAAACCACTACCCATCTAATCCATGTCTAATTGTGAGTTGAGGACAACCGTAATGTAATGTATGGACAAAAAATAGAATCTTAGAACATGCCCTACTTTTGGCTTCCATTGATTTTCCATCCATTTTTTTAATCTTCTTTCACAAATTTTCCCTCTAACAAGACACCCTAAAAGATTTGTTTTCCCACACATTAGAATTCTTGTGTTCACCACTTCCAAGTCTATAACCATTTTCATCCTCCCCTACTTTAGCTTAACTCTCATGTTTTATCTCATGTTGTCTCTTATTTTATCTCTTTAATATGTCACCTCCATGTGACCTACTTTTAAACACCCTCTAGTCCCATTGTGACCTCCTTTACCTCTACAATATTACCTATACTCAAAGGATTGGATTTACCACAAATGTCCCTTCGTATTAATTAAATATTGAGGGGGTTGTTATCACTGAAACATTTTCCGCAACATTGCACACAATGTTTGAAGAAAAACATCAATGCCAACAGCAATTAGTCCACCTACAACACCAAAATCCAACAAAAGGAAAAAAAAACTATATACTTGGGTCAAAAATCAAAGTGCACAAATTCACCAAAGGAAGTGCATGCATAATGTGTAGGCTAACATAGACCTCAGCATGCATTATGCTCAAAATGTGCGACTATGTATGACAAAATCCTCACACTTCTATGAACATCGCATTTATGGATCTTGTCAGCCCCTCAACCACTTCTAGTCTGACCCCCAACATTTTTTATTTTTTTTATGCTGGCAGAATCGGCAACTGGGCCGGTCTCGTACTCGCGTGACACGGGGTCGATTCCGATCGCTACCACTATAACCTCCAGGTGCCATACGTATGCCCCTTCCGCAGGCACGGGTAAGTCGGGGGGATTTGAACTTGGAACCTCATCGTACATAACACGCTATATCACGGCACTTGCCAATTGAGCTGCCCCCGGGGGGCTGACCCCCAACATTATTTGACACTCATAGATGAGAAAAATCTATCTTGGAGGCTGGTCAAGGGATAGAGAGTTCCCTAAAACGCCCCTTTTTCACACTATGAACCAATTATATCTTGCCATGAATGGATGTTATAAATATGTGTCATGGGTGTGCTAATAAAATTCGATCTTCAAGGTGTTGTTATGCTACAATAATTCTTCTTTGAGAATCATCTTTTCTCTTTGAATCCTTCAAGCACCATTTCAATAGGCCATTCCACTAACCTCTTGAGGGAATACGCATTGTTTTCTTCACTGTTTTCATTTCCTCCATTGTATGAAGAGAAGAGCTCTCAATTAGGGAACTCAAGATCCCTCCCAAGGAGGAAGAGGGGACTCATAAGTCCCTACCTTTCTCCACGGTGTTTATCCTATCCATCTATTGTTCCATTGGTAGCTATTTGTTGGTCAATTTTTTATTTTCATGGTTCTAGTTTCTCAAGCTTCTCTAACATTTATTTCTTAGTTGTTTTTAGTTGTATTTATTTGTTTTCATGTGTATTTGGTTTTTCTAATCAACTCACAAACTTTTGTCTTGTTTATCTGGCTTAACTAAGCATGCAAGTGTTTTGTTTTTTCTCACCCAAGTGACAAAACCAACACAACATATTGGCAACCATATTGGGGTTCGTTATCAAATTCCTCCCTATTTAAGTCTTGAGAGAACTTCGTTTTGATTTTTTTGACATGCAGGTACAAAAACTGGCCTAGCCCAACCTGCCAAAGTTAAAATTCAAAGCTGAGGAAGGAATATTTCACTTGGAAATTTCTTCCTCGACGCGTGACAGGAAGTGTGCAGCTTTCAAGGCCCACAGACACTCATTTTGTGCACTCTGTGTGAAACATGCTTCAATACTCTGTGCATTTTTCACCCTCTACGTGCTTGTCAGAACTGTAGGTTGTGCATAAGTCCATTTTTTCAAATTGCAAGGGTTTTTATGAATGGTTTGAGGGCCCCTAGCCTTCAATTTTTTGTTTTCCTTCACTTTGTAAGGAAACTACACTCCACTTAGAGTCCTTTCTCATAAGAAAGGTTAGCTAACATAGGAACATAGGGGTAAAAAAGAATCATTATTCTCATCTTTTTCTCTGTTACCACATGGATGGCTCATTTGGCTTTTAAAATTTTAGGTGGAAGTTATTTCTTTTCATACACAATCACTTAAATTGGGACTAGAAGTTAATTTTAACCCTCAAGTATGCACTTCCCCCACACCCTAGTGTGATCTTGGGAATCATAAAGGTGGTTAAAAGTACATGTCATCTCCCTTAACAAATCATTTAGGAGAGGAAAAATCCCCCCTAGGGTTCCTCTTGGTTTTTGAAATCACCTTAAAGCTTTGTAAGGGCCCATACATGGCCACATGTTTTCAATCTTAGGATAATTTCTTAAAATATTTCTTATTTTAGATCACAATATAGGGAAGTTTAAAGATCAAGTAATGGGCCCATACATGCCCACATGTCTACAATTCTAGGATAGTTTCAAATATTTCCTAGTATAGAAAACATTTTAGGGAGTTTAAAGGATTTGTAAGGACCCATATGTCCACATTGCTAGTTCTTTAGGGCTTTAAATATTCCGCAAGGTTGTACCAAAGACACATATTAAGATAGGTAAGAAGATTTGTAAGTACCACAGGAAGTCAACATGTTGCAATCTCACACTTAACTTATTAAAATCTTTACGCATTTTTCACTTTCTTGTAGACAAAGCCACTCCTCACACACATAATTTCTATTAAAATAGTGGAGGTCAAAGTAGGAGTTCTTCAAAGGAATTACGAAAGATTCGACTACTTCTTTGTAAATTATCCACACCAATTAATTCAAACGAGGTTGGTCCATGACCCCAATCGCTCAGCCCACCACATCTAAAAATTTTCTAAGAACAGACTAAAGTTTACTCCATAGGGGGTGCCAAAAGAAATTTTTTAGTCTAGGTAGGATCTCAGGGGTAGGCATCCAAATAACCCCTCGTTATCAGGTTCTCACATTTTCAAACAATATAAGTTGAGAAATAAGGAACCTTCAAATACTCCAAGTCAAGTTTTCCTACACCATAAGGTAGGGAGATACCCATGAAGGATCAAAGGCTGAGGTCCGGTTGTTCTGTGCATCCCTCATTGAGCCACCCAACTCTTGTCAGGGAATCCAACCTATGACCCATTTCTGAGGAAAATTATCTAAATTCCACACTTGAACTGAGGTACTTAGTGGCCAAACTTAGGATATCTACCCAGGCAGAGGTTGTGGGCTGCAATCTCACCTTGATCAGATTTTTTTGGGCTATTGGGAAATATCACCAACTCTTTCGAGATATGCACCCTCTACCCCTCATTATAACTGATTACTTCAACCTTCACTGGTTCCTCTTTTGGTGGCTTCAAACCCCACTATTGAGTGCTATTGGAATGCCCAATGCTAAATTGAGAGGAAGCACGATAGGTCTTTTAAGACACGATCATTTATTATTATTATTCCCCCACATGGAAAAAATCCACCTATCCACATGCTTGCTTATTTTACAATTGATTTATGTATGATGTTCATTTGATTACATGCAATTGTGAGTTATAATATCTTGTGAAGGTCAAAAATATACAAAGATCTTGTTCATTTATTTTTCTCTTGTCACCATTTGCACACATTCACTTTGCTAATCAAAAACCATAGGGGAACCATAGAATCCCCGTCATTCTAGATTCTTGCAGAATCTCCCTCCTATTCTAGGAGGAGTCCCTAGTCTTGCCAACTCATCGGCTCAACCATCTCACACCCCTATGAGTGATACTATTTTGGGATCAACTTTACTTGGTTCCACTTTTCTTGGGTCAAATACCCAAGGTCATCCACCTATTAGTTCTCCTTCATAAGGAGGTGGGGATGCAACTTATTCTCAAGGGATAAGTACAAGACCACCAAATCCTTCTCAAGGGATAGGTCCATTACCTACTCACACAATGGTTGGAACTAATCCTCTGCCAAATATCCATATTCCATACTTGGTATCCCTCAACATTCTTGATTTTACCAAACTCATGAATGATCCCATTTTACATGACCCTACATGGCCCAATATGCCTACCAAACTACCTTCAGATATTTCGAAGTTTGAAGGAAACCCAGGGGAAGATCTTGCCAACCATGTTATGAACTTCCACTTGTGGTTCTCTTCAAACATAATCATGGATGATTCCATATGCTTGAGGTTATTTCAAAGAACCCTCACAGACTCATCAACCACATGGTATGTGGACGAAAAAATAGGGCTCCATGTGACCTTTGAATCATTGGCCAAGGCCCTTTTGTCCTTTTTCCAACTACAAGTTCATCATGATACGAGCTTAGAACTTCTCTTTGAGTTCAAACAAACCATTTTTATCCATATCGCCGACCATATCCATGAATGGCATCGATGACGTAGTTTGTGTAAAGTAGAAACCACCAAATAACAACGTCTCGATTAGTTTCTCAAATCCCTCGTATCTTTTATTTCCAAGGATGTAGCATCCACTTTTCCTCAGCCAGAAGATGAAGCTCAATCAGGTTACTTATACACAATACTACCTGATGCACCCCGACCCATACCATTTAGCTAGAACAAACCTGGGATGTCCCACGCTGCAGATGGGTAGATTGGTTCTATGAACCATCTCAACCCTTATGTCCACCCATCACCCACTTATGGTGCACATCAATATCTGCAACCATATGGAGGGAAGTTTTATTACCCTCCTCCCACTCACCAAAAATCATATCATGTTTCTCCCCCTCCACCATTGGGTGGACCCCAACCGATACCCATGATGCATCTGATCTCTCAACCAAGTACAAGTTCACCCTCAACCCCCACATATAACTGCAACAGCATTGGAAGTTATTCAACTTCCTCCATTATCATATGGATTGTCTCCACAAAAAAATCCATATTTTCCATTTTCGGGTCCCCCCCCAGCCGGTTGCTCCTCCACCAAGAGAACCACATGTCAACTTTAACTTTGTTCAACCCTCTCCCATTCAAAAATTTCATAATTTTGAACAATTGAATATGGAAAATCCAGCTCATCAACTGAATAATTCCAAGAAGAAAGGGAAACATTGAAACAATAACAACCTAGGACCAGGAGGAAATAACCCCCAATAAAACCACCCCATTGGGGGCAACCAGAATCAAGGCAACCAAAACACCCAAGGGGGCAACAATAACAATAAACCATGACAAGGGAAGAAAAATAACCTCATAACTAACTTCCCTTGTGCTCTATGTGGTGAATATGGACATTATACTCACCATTTCCCCCAAATTTCCAATTTCAAATGGATGAAAGAATCCATGAACACCCAACACCCTCTAGCGTCGCCTTCCCCTTAGCAAGCCCCACAACATTATTTGCAACCACCACCTCCGATAGTTTTTCAAAACCCTATTCCACGCCAAGGTGTGATCAATACCCAACATGAGATAACCCCTGCCCCACCACAAATGGGGTAGTATCAAAACTGGGGTCCCAGTCAACCTAGAAATCCGGTCGATCGCAACATCCTCCTTACTAGTGAAGAAAAGATTATTCTGCAAACATGTGGTTTTCAATATTGTGTTCCCCTTGAATCTACCCGAACAACCTCAGAAGCAGCTCCATCTACAGTCAAACAACCATTGATGATTCCAAGCCCTAACACTCAACCAAACCCATGTATACCTCGTATGTTGTTATGAAGAAATATACATGACCCTCATGATAGGGCAACCCATAATGATCTGAATTATTTTCAACACAAAATGAGAGTGGAGATATAATAAATAAATGTACATAGATATCACAGATATCCAATAATATAACATAAATCTATCAAAGATGCAACCATAAACACAGAGATACAGTAATACAAAATTTCTATTAATGTGCAAAATGTAAAGAATTGTAAAAATACAGAGTGAAAGACTCACCAGAATGGTGGCATCTTATCTCTGATCAGAGATGTGAAGGCTACTCTCATTTGCAAGAATATGATTTTATAATGATGCTCCAAAGTCCTTTTTATCATAAATAAAATCCAAAATCCTAACCCCGGAAGATGAAAATCCAACCGTTTTGTGGACTTTGTTTTGGGTAGTTTGGTGTATCAACCTCTCGGGGGTGTAAATTTGGCATACGATCTTTATTTGGGGCGTACGATAGATATTTGGAAAGGTATCATTGAGGAGATTCATTTTGGGGGCTCAATCAAAGCCTTCGGCTGTCATTGAGAAGCTCTATCTCGAAAAACCTTCATTTAGGCCCTCAAAATGGCCTCAGAAGTTAAAAACTGTTAAAAATAGTAAATTGCCAAAATTGCTAGAAAACTATTTTGAGCTAGTTGGAAAAGGTCAGTGGCCATCGATATCCACCTAGATCAATCCTCCCTCCTTAGGAAGCAATGGTATCCATTGCGTTGAGTGCCCGGGGGAGAGGGGGAAGAGTTTGTTGAATTTGCATCTTGATGAGTTGTTTGCCTTGTTGGAGAAGTTATGTTGCTTAGCTTTGTGAAGTTTGTCACGAACCTGTGGCTGGAAGGGTTGGACCTTTTTAACTAGTATGTCTATATGATATGTCTGTGTACAGGAGGAATATTTGCGCTTTGTTGCAGTCTTGTCAACTTGCTTCTGTTGGATAGAAGGTGCTTGGGCCAATGTTGTAGTGGTTGTAGTATCCTTTTGTTCACCTTTTCAACAGATTGTGAAGAAGCTAAATTTTGTAGTATGAGATACTACCTTGTGGAATTTTTTAGGTGGGATAGTAGTTGGAACCACCTATGGTATCCTGTAGAGATGACCCCCCAGAGTAACAATGACACTACGGGGTCGAGACTCATAGATAGCATGGCACTTCCACATATATGGCTAGCCCAAGCGAACATCACAGACATCCAATGAGGAAACATCACATAATACCTCATCCCTGAAGGGTTGGATGTCATATGACAATCGACACTGATGGATGACACGAATATATCATCCCTGGTGAAGCCACCTGATGTTGTATGGTTGTGGGTGCAGTGTTGTCAACAATCCCAATTGTTTGATGACCTCTGCTGAGATGAGGTTCTTCTAGATTCCCCTATCAACAATAAAATGCATCAGGGTCCCCTTCACCCACATTTGTGAATGAAAAAGGTGCTCCCCCTCTTTGGTTCTTCTAGTTGAATTGTTGTGGTTGCAACAATAGCATTGGGTTCTACGTTGATAATCTGTCTTCTGTCAGTATTTTCTGAATTAGATTCTGAATGAGGGTTTGGCTCCTTGTCTTTGATTTCGGCCACCAATGATTGTTTTGAGTGACATTCATCGGTGTTGTTCCAGGGGATTTTGTGGAAATCACACCATTTTTCAGTGTCCTTCTTTGTCTTCCCATGACCCTTCTTTTCCTGTGTCTTGGACTAGTTTTCGAGAGACTGTTTGTTACAACCATATTTTTCATACTTTGGTTGTTGTGGATTTGCATACTCGAACTCCCATTTTCTATGGTGCTTAAATTTATGCTCGATTTTAACAACATATCGATAAGTAGCATTGAGTGATGAGATGTCCAGAAAATACATTTCAGTTTGGATGTATCTTTGTAGAGCCCCACGGTATTTCAAAACCAAATTTCATTCAGAGTCTTTGATACCTATCTTGGTGTGCAAGGTATGGAAAGTATTGGTGAACTTCATAACTTCTTGGCCCCTATCTTTCCGCAATGTGATCCATCTCATATACTGGTCTTCATATTTGCCAACATGGTAATATTGTTCCTTTACCGCGTCCACAAAAAAATCCCAAGTGGGATCAACCCCATATATTCCAGAATATTTTGTGGAAATTTTCTCCCAGTAAGTTTACCACCAATGTTTGACATGGGGGAGATATTTAAGGAGTGTGAAGGTGATCTTTTCCCTGTCAAAAAAATGGTGAACAAAGAAATAACCTTCTAGCAGATTTAACCATTTGTCTAGGGCATTTGCATCTATCTAACCTTCAAATACGGGAATATCCAAATTAACCTATACCTTGAAAGCAAAGGTTCTTCCAAAGTGGTTGTTATATGAAGATTCACATGTTTCTATCAACATGCATTTAAGCATGTGGTAAAAAATTTCCATCATTTCATCCCTATGTCACGTGAGAGCTCACTCAAGCAACAAATTGATAGAATCATCTACTCCATTGTTTTTCTTTTCTTCCGCCATGGACAGTTTCTTTGGCATGCGAGATCAATTTTATTTAAGAGAGACAAGATCGAGACCCAATTTGCTATACTCATACCTCGTTGGAGACATGCACTAAAAAAAATGATCAAGAGCAGCCTTCCTTGATACCATTGATCCAGATTATTTTCGGCACGAAATGAGAGTGGAGATATAATAAAGAAATGTACAGAGATATCATGGATATCCAATAATATAACATAAATGTATCAAAGATGAAACCATAAACATAGAGATATAGTAATACAAAATTTCTATTAATGTGCGACATGTACAGAACTATAGAAATACAGAGTGAAAGACTCGCTAAAATGGTGGCAGCTTATCTCTGAGAAGAGATGTGGTGGCTACTCCCATTCACAATAATATGATTTTACAATGAGGCTCCAAAGTAATTTTTATCATAAATAAAATAAAAAACCCTAACCTCGGAAGATGAAAATCCAATAGTTTTGTGAACCCCGTTTTGGGTATTTTGGTGTATCAACTTCTCGGGGGCGTAAATTTGGCATGCGATCTTCGTTTGGGGCACATGATAGCTCGTTGGAAAGGTATCTTCAAGGAGATTCATTTTGGGGGCTCAATTAGAGACTTTTTTTGTAATTAAGAAGATAGATCCTGAAAAACCTTCATTTAGGCCCTCAAAATGGCCATGGAAGTTAAAAACTGCTAAAAATAGTAAATTGCCAAAATTGATAGAACATTTTTTTGAGCTAGTTGGAAAAGGTGGGTGGCCACTGATATCCAAATGGATCACATAACTACAATCTGTTTGATGAATTAGAACAATATCCTGCAGCCATGTCTGTATTAGAGGTCCTCCAAACCTATCCATCTCAGTGGAAATCCTTGCTTTTTGCCTTAGGGGAAGTTGACCTAGCTAATAATCGACTTATCACCTTTGATATAGATAGCGTAGAACCACACCTCCCTACCCTGGTATATTTTCAGATACCAGTTAAGTTATGAAACAACACAGTTCATCGATGCATCATTGATGAAGGTGCATCCACATGCATCATGTCCAAAGTAGTATGGAAAAAAATTGTCTCACCTAAGCTAGTACCATCTTCCATCACCTTGAGAGATTACGACAGTCGCCCATAGTCCCTTGAAGGGATCTTCCAAAATTTCCCCGTAGAACTTGGGATAAAAACCATCATCATCGACATTGAAGTTATCGACGCCCCACTTGATTACAATATCTTGTTCGGACGTAGATACATGTATTCTATGAAGGAGGTAGCCTCTTCTGTGTTTTGAATGATGGTGTTCCCCCACAATGGGAAAATCATCAACATCGACCAACTTACACATTACGATCCTGATCATTCCACCAAAATTGATAACATTCTCCCCCTTGTCTGCACTAGCTCAGATGCTTTTTTGGTCATCAACATGGGTCTCAGAATTTTCAAGGACCCATACTTGTTGGGGGAATATCATGGATCACCATCTCTCCTACACCCTTCATCACAACTGTGTGTAGTATCTTCTAATAGAATAAATATTAGAGACACTAATCCTCTCACCAAGGCCTCTCCCCACATCACAGTTCCACCAGTCAAAGAACTATTACCTCAGGAGTTCCTTGAGAACCTCAGTACACCACTTATCCCAGATTGTCCCTCGCTCCAAGGGAAAATCTCAGTTTGGGAGACATTCCCTCAAGACATTACCCAAATTCCCTTTTTCTACCCCCCACTTGGAGTCCAAGCATTCTAGGTAGATGCTACTCTCACCCTTCCAAACATGGTTCTTTCCATCCCTGTATGATATCTCCATCCACCCATTATGGTTCCAACACCATCTCTCCCTCCTCAAAAAGAGGGAAAAAATCCATATCCCAATACAGGCTCCTACCACACCACCCCCGCCCCCAACTAGCAGCAACACCACCACCATTGGGGGAAGACGACAGGAGAATGAGCCCATAGCTCGGATCCATCCCCAATCTCAACCTCCTTATGCATTATGTGAAAGAGAAGGATACCCCACTAACATATGTCCTACTCTTCCCAAGTTAAGCAATATTATCTTGCTCCCCAAAGAAACCCCATTTCTTTATACTCCACTAAGTGCATCCACTTCTACTACAGATTCCTTAAGTACACACAATAAAGGGTTACGAACCAAATTCGCTTGTGCCATATGTTCAAAATATGGCCACTACACTCATCATTTCCCAACTCTACCTCAATTTCTTCAAACATTAGCCACATTATGCCACACATTTCGGACAGAGCCCTCTCAGTCACTCCCCACAAAGGCTCACATTACTAACATTCATTATGTCTCGTCATCGGTCTCTAAGCGAAAAGGGTACAATCCACAGTATCGTGACATTTTCTTTATGTCCAGCGGGCCATCGCACCCTATATATGATATATCTTCTATGTCCTCACCCCCTAAGACAATAACACTTACACATTGACAGTTCCCCTACCACCTCCCAGGATCCCCTATATTCTTGCATTTTCCATTGCGACGAGGATATCCTGGAGGAACTGACTACCCTTGATTTCCCTTGGAATGTACTCCATCATCAAGCCCTTTTTCTCTCACATGAGGTCTTTCACCCACTTGATCGATAGCCCCAAGCTCTCATAATATTCCAAATCACCTCACAACACTCTCGCTAGATCACCAATAGTGTCAGTGCAAATGAGGTGGCATTGTGGGCCCACCATCCATATATATGCCCTTTTTCCCAACTTCTACATTCTATTACAGGAGCCTAGAACCTCCATTTTTTGATTCGTTCTCAGCCACGAGATCCTAATCCATCCATATACACATTCATATTCCCTGGGCGATCATCTGCACTTTTCCCCAGAGGAGCATTTTTCTCACGTCACGTTCAGTTACACATACTCACTTTCAATTTTATAAAATAATTGTTATATGATCTTTCTCATCAGATATTGTTCACGTCAGATACTTGGTTTTCTTGTGTGAAGGTACTTGTTCAACAAACTTTACAGCCTCTTCGGGTATATGTTCGAAACTGGCATGTAATTTTTCCCTCTGTAAATCAATTGCATATCCTAGTCAAACCCTCTGACATTTACCTTTAGGATCCATACATTCATCTCTATAGTATCTTCCCCTCTATCGCATTTTGGTACTGTCATCCGATAGCACTCTCCCCCACATGAGTTGTCCCATTCATAGTTCCCCCTGGAAACTTGACACTCATGTTGATTTCACCCCCTAGGGATGGGAGTCTCAATAGTATTTCGCATTTCCGAGAATGAACCCCATCCTTCTTCTCATCATATTGCTAACCTTCCCAATGGACTCCTAGGTCATATCATCTTGGTTCTATTGACAACATCTCTACAGTTTCATTAGCCCTCCATCTCATCCACCATAATTTTTCCCATCTATAGATTGTCCTCCATCCGTTTACCTAATACCGAAACCCACCCATGGGGCCTCCACCAACTCTCATTCACAAAAAAGTTCCCTAACATGCCAAGCCATCTTTCACTAGGGAACCTGTTTCTGTATCTGTATACTCAACACAAATTATTCTTTATTTTTTTGGTAATTGTAAAAAGCCTTCTTTTCCAACATATACATATATTTTTCATCGTCATCCTTGATGGCCTCCTGGAAAATCAATACATGTCTCCCTTGGTTGGGGCATCCACCCCTTTTTTCACATTGACATTGTTAACAAACCCCGAGTATCCCAATTACATGTACCCACGATCTCTAAGTTTTCCCACTTTGTTAGCCTCTGGCATAGTTTAACCCCATATCTAGTCGTGCCCCTAACACTAGATCCAGTTTTACGGTTGCTTCCCATCATCCTTCAACACCCCAACCAAGGGAAGTATTGAGACCCACAACATATTGACTTCATTCATGTTACTTGTCAGTACCTGATATCATCTATTACTCAGTAGATTTTACGAAGCCCTCTGCTTCTTAGAGTCGTGTCTCCCTTCATGTTGACATCAACATAGTTTCCAGAAGGGTGGCAATATCTTGACTCTCATTACCTTTTTAATGAGGAGTCTCGGACGACACAGAGAGAATCACCATTGATTTCTGATTTCATTGACCCCCATAACATTTGAATTCAACAAACTCCCATGTTACGGTGGGTCTTACTATGCAACTATTGTAGTTGTTTCATCCGAGCCGAAGACCTATGAATTTGTTAGGCCATTAATGCCTATGAGTCATCGACAATTCTTACAGTCATCCTTGCCTCACTTCAGAGCTCGTTCACAATTCAGAATTGCCATCTGTCATTATCAACCACCCCCAAGGGCGTTGCATTTATCTACATCAGCATACATTATTAATTACATTTCCACATTTTGGTTTCATGACACAAGCATGGTGCATGCCCACCTCGTTTGTACACATATTTTATTTTTTCTCCCTAGAGAAAGGTTTGGGTCCCGCATTTTTCCCTCTCCCTTCGGTGGATCGCTCTTGCATTTCCTCTCTTCACTCTTCCTTACAATGGAACTCTCAACAAAAGAGACATTGATGTATTTCTGTTATTCTCCTAACCTCACACATCAGGGGCCATCAGTTATCACTGAAAAGTTTTCTACAACATTGCACACAATGGTTGAAGAAAAACATCAATGCCAATAGCAATTAGTCCACCTACAACACCAAAATCCATCAAAAGGAAAAAAACTATATACTTGGTTCATAAATAAAAGTTCGCAAATTCACCAAAGGAAGCATGTGCATAGTGAGCATAATGCGCAGGATAACATAGGCCTCAACGCGCACTATGTGCAACATGCACGACTATATATGAGAAAATTCATGCACTTATATGAATAGTGCATTTATGGATCTTGTCATCCCCTCAACCACTTCTAGTCTGACCCCCAACATGATTTGACAGTCATTTCTGAGCGAAATCTAGCTTGTAGGCTAGTCAAGGGCTAGAAAGTGCCCTAAAAGGCCCCTTGTTCACACTATGAACCAATTGTATCTTGTCATGAAATATGTTCCATATGTTCCATATGGAACATATGCTATAAATATGTTCCATGAGTGTGCTAAGAAAATAATATCTTCAAGGTATTTTTATGTTGCAAGAATTCTTCTTTGAGAATCCTCTTTTCTCTTTGAATCCTTCAAGCACCATTGAAATAGGCCATTCCACTCACCTCTTGAGGGAATAGTCATTTTTTCTTCTTCACTATTTTCATTTCCTCCATTGTATGAAGAGAAGAGCTCTCAATTAGGGAACTCAAGAGCCCTCCGAAGGAGGAAGAGGGGACTCATAAGTCCCTTCCTTTCTCTACGGTGTTTAGTTTATCAATCTATTGCTCCATTGGTAGCTATATGTTGGTCAATTTTTAATTTTCATAGTTCTAGTTTCTCAAGATTCTCTAACATTTATTTCTTAGTTGTTTTTAGTTGTATTTCTTTGTTTTCATGTGTATTTGGTTTTTCTAATCAACTCACAAACTTCTGTCTTGTTTAGCTAGCTTAACTAAGCATGGAAGTGTTGTGTTTTTGCTCATCCAAGTGACAAAACCAACACAACAGGGTCCTTTCCCACCCCATACGAATTTGTAATGTCAACGATATAGACCCTTCGAAATTGCACATATAGGCTAGTGAGCCATTAGTACCAATTGTAAATGTATATGTACATTTAGTCTGGTGAGTCATTGGAATCTAGTTTTTATGTTGCGCACACATGAGTAGTGTGTCGATAAGTTTTATCAAAGACAGGGTGTGCACATTTTATAGTGTTGCATGCACCTAGGTAAGTGCGCACATTTCACAATGTTGTGTGCACTTGGGTAAGTGCACAAGAATGACCTGGGAGTGTGTGCAGACTTGTGTTATATATATTTATATATATATGGTGTATATGTATTGAGGTCAGAGAGTCTGTGTGATTATGAGGATGGTAAGATGGGATGCAAATAGGCTAGTGCACCTATCCATGTAAATATAATCACATTTAATAATATGTTATTACATGGTTTCACACAAAGACTCAGAAAAAAAGAGATGGGGGGATGACTCCACTAGAAAAGGGAGGAGGGGGCAAGATGCAATTATTAGGGAATATTTTATAATATTCCCAGAAAAGGTTAAAGTGTTGGATAATTATCTTACCCTAATTTCCTGAGGTAGGAAACAAGTCACCAAATGGATTAAGGTACTTATGAAGGTGTCAAGTGTCAATTTGAAGGAATGCAATATATATTGTTGGCCTTAGTGTATTTTGAAGGGGGGGGGATTATTCAATGGATTCACTCTTGTGTACAGAGGGGGTCGGTTTCGAGAGAGGACAATTGTTACCTTATCTGAACAAAGAAGCTTGTAAAGAATTGCAGTTTTGTAATCAGTGTATTGTTTTCGAAGAGGAGGGTTGTCAGGCCCATGTTGGCATAGGGGTAGACCCAAGGTTCAATACTCAAGAGTGCACCAACAAGCCCTAAGTACTAGCCCTTTCGATAATACCTGTGAAGAAGATGCAGTCTCACCTGAAGTAGCTATAGGGGGTTGCAATACACAGGTGTCTACAACTAGAAGGAATGCAAAGTGGATTCAAAGAAACAACAGACAATAACCTAGTATTCTTTATCTTCCTTAAACCTACTGCACAAGTTATACTTCAGATCTAACACAATATCACAATAGCAGCATATCAAATGATAGAGAACACAACATCAATCAAACATAACACAAGACATACGTGGTTCACCCTCTCTCTAGGGCTACGTCCACAGAACTATGCTTTATAATACATTAAGATGAAATCATACAGTTCTTTTCTGTTCTCTTATCTAGCAGATCTTCTCTCTTATCCTCTCTGTCTCCCCCTCCTTGTGAACCCATCTATAGGGTCTATCTTCTCACTCAGTTGAAGATATTAGAATACCAGAAGGCTCCCGCACTCATCACTTCTCTCTCATAGAAGGCTCTTGTGATTTCAAGGCTTCGCCAGCCTGTCCTTCCTTCCTTCTCATGTGTTGCTCGAAATAATCCAACAATGGATTTATCCGCTTACTGAGTTGTCCATGATCCTTCTTCCTTGATGGTCAGTTGTCCTCGATCCTCTCATCCAACAACCTTCTTTCTCTTACTTCACACCATCTTTTATGCTCTTTTTCTCACTTCAACCCAGCATCAGTCACTGTGCCTCCCACACAGTTCGCATTCCTTCTTTTATGCCTTAATATTCACTTACTTCCATAACCAACAGCCAACAGGCCCCCAACATTCACCTATGACTCATCCTGAGGCACTTTAGATCTAATTCTTTTGTTTTACTTGGATTTCAGACTACTCAGGGAAGCCTCTACTTTCAGCTCTATGCCTCCCTTCCTTCCTTGTGCAGACTGTCTTTTCTGTGTCTGGTACCTAGTTTAAACTGCACTTGGTACCTAGATCCTTTTCCTCATGCTTTTAATGGGAGTTGAGAGGCAGTTGGTTGTCATAATACAATTTCAACCATCTCTCGTTCACTAATCCTTCCTTCCATTCTCCATTTAAAGTATTCAACTGCGCAGCTCCTCCTTCCATAATATAGACAACCTGATACAGCCCAAGCCAATGTGTTCTAAACTTCCCTGGGTGCTTCATGAATTTGTTGTCATAGATCAATACCAGATCTCCTTGCTTGAACACTTTCTTCTTGATGTTTCTGTCATGGTATGCCTTTTCTCTTTCTTTCTGAACCTGCTGATGGAATCCTACAATAAATCTTTCTTCTTGGAGTTCAACCAACTGTGCAAGCCTCTATTGAACAGTGCCAGTGTCATCCATATCTGTAAATTCTACAATTCTCAGACTAGGAACCAAATATTCCATGGGTACAACTACTTCTAGGCCATAAACCATCTTAAAGGGAGTCTTCATGGTCAACTTCTTGCAAGTGGTTCTATAGGCCCATAACACTGTTGGTACTCTTAAATCCCAGTCATCCCTGTTCACATTGAAAATATTTGTCAGCGTTGTCTCCAATATCTTATTGAATGATTGAACTATCCCATTTTCTTGTGGATGATATGGTGTTCTCTTCTGATGGTGAACTTCAAATTTATGGGTCAAGGCTTCAATGGTCTTCTTAATAAAATGTGTGCCTTGATCACTCATCAGGGTCTTCGGGCATCCAAACCTAGTTATGATATAATCAAATATGAAGCACGCAGCTGTAGTTGCACTAAAACCCTTGACTGCTCTTGCTTCAACCCATTTGGTCAAGTACTCTATCACAGTGATTATGTATCTAGCTCCTATGTGCTTTCCTGGTGGGTTTATAGGTCCAACGAAGTCAATGGCCCATTTCTCAAAGGCTTGTAAGGTTAGATGGGGTGCTAATGACATTTCATCTCTTCTGGATGGTTTTCCAACTATTTGGCATACATCACAGGCTCTATAATAATCCTTAGCATCTCTGTGTAAAGTAGGCCACCAAAGGCCAGCTCTAAGAACCTTCTGCGTTGTTGTTTTCCCTACATAGTGTCATCCTGCGATGTCTTCATGAGCTTTGGCGAGGATCAATGGTCTCTCTGCTTTCATAACACACCTCCTCAATATCTCATCAGGTTCCATCTTGTATAGTTGTCCAGCTATAAGTGAAAAATCTGCAGAGTGCACTACCAACTATTTCTTATGAATAACCATATAGTCAGTAGGTTCCATTCCTATTAAAATGAACTATATTATCTCTGTGAAGTGATCATCAACCTTCCTGATGGCCAACAGCTATGCATTTGGTAGTGTATCCTCCAAATTAGTAGGTTCCTCTCCATTTTCCAACCTCGACAAGTGGTCAGGACCTTTGTTCATCCTTCCTGGTTTTACCACGATCTCAAAGTCATATTCCTGAAATAGAAGAAGCCATATGCATATCCTCCCCCCCAACACTGGCTTGTTGACTAGGTATTTCAGCACAGAGTGATCAATGAACATTTTAAAATTTCCTCCCAACAAGTAGTGGCGAAACTTCTGCAGTGCATACACCATGGCTAAACCTTCCCTTTCGGTGGTGGTGTAATTAATATCAGTTGTTGATAGCTTCCTGCTAGCAAAGGCTAATGGGTGGTTGATGTATCCTATTCTCAATTTTGATAAGAATTCTCCTAATGTGATAGAATATGCATCAACGTGCACATGAAATTCCTTGCTCCAATCTGGGAAAACTAGAACAGGCGCAGTAACCCTTTTCTGTTTCAATGTGTCGAAGCTTTGCTAGCTGTTTTGTCCATTGAAACTGACAGTATTTTTTCAAAATCTTCTCCATGGGTGTTGTAATCTGTGCATAGCCTTTAATGAACTTTCTGTAGTATCTAGTATGTCCCAACGTAGTGCGTAGCTGTTTGACTGACGTAGGAGGGGGTAGATCGACTATAATGGCAATCTTAGATGGATCCACCAACAATCCCTGCTTGCATACAATATGACCCAGCAACACACCGAAGGGTGAAAAGAAGATGCATTTTTTTAAGTTCAAGGCAATCTGGCATTGCCTGCACTTATCCAACATTAGTCTTAAACATTCAATATGATTCTTCAAAATATTGAAAACAGTCCAATCATCAAAGTATGCTTCTAGAAATTTATGTCGAAACTCCTTGAATGCTTTGACCACCACCCTAACAAATATGGTTGGCGCATTCTTCAATCTGAACGACATCACTATATACTAGTAGGATCCCCATTCTATTGCAAATGTGGTCATATGGCAATCTTCCTTGGCAATCCTGATCTGATGGTACCCTGAAATTCCATCAGTGAAGGACTAGACCTCCTGTTCTCCTATATTTTCTATCACTTTGTCAGTGAATGGTTTAGGGAATGGGTCATGCAAACATGCATCATTCAGCTTCCTGAGATATACAAAAATCCTCATTTCTCCGGTCTTCTTATCTTGCACCACCATAGGGCTTATCCATTCTGAATCTTCAATAGGTTCTATGATTCCTGCTTCTAACATTCTATCTAGTTTAGTCTTCAATTTTTCCTTATATTTGGGGTTCAATCTGTGAGGTCTTTGTATGACTGGCCTTGCATCTAGTTTTAATGGAATTTTCATCTCTCCCGTGGGCCCTTTAATGCCCTTCATATCAGTGAACTTGGTTAGAAACAAGTCCTGATATTCATACAGTAACTCTATGATCTTATCAATAGTGGTATTATCCCAATAATCTCCAACATTAGCAAGCTTCATTGTTTGTTATGTTCCAATATTGACTTTCTTGATTTTAATTGGTTGTCCAATGAAAGGTAGCTCAACTCCTAGTCTTTCTATGTCTCTTTGGCCTTCTGTTTTGGCGATGTTCACCTTCCTAAGATCATCGTCTTCATTAGCATTGATATTGTAACAGCCTTGCAGTTTTTGAAGATGCACAGTCCATTCATCCTATTCTTTCTCCAAAGTGAGGCTAGGTTCCTCCTCAAACACTTTCTGTCTTACAATCTATAATACTTGATCCATTGTTGGATATTGGTTTTCAAATAAGAAGGTAGTTACAAATTTTTGGGTCATACCTTCCCAATCTATAGTGATGAGGCGTAGTTCTTCTTGAAGGTACCAATTGATAGGGGTTGTGTTAAGTGTGTTGATGAATTTATGCACCCACTTCTCTTGAGGAATTTTTCTCCAGGATTCCTCGCAACTTCACACATGGTCCTTCAGAGAACTCTGACATGTGTATCTAACTTCACAGCCTTCTACTTGCTCTAAGAATCGCGTTGTCATCAAAGTGTGACATTGTACCCAATTTGTAATGTTGTGTTTGTGTGTCCCCCACCACCTTGTTGGAGTTTCTTTCAAGGCCTCATCCAGTGCCAACAATCTTTGTTGTATTGGTACAATTTCTTCAAACTCCTTCAAGAAAGCTTCTAAATGATTTAAACCATCAAAGGTGGGCAAGTTACTTACTGTTGTGTCGTTCCAGTGAACTTCCCTGGTCAATCTAGCACAACTTCTAGTAGATAATTCATACATTTTGTTTTTCCAATTCTCCAGTGCTTCTTCCGAATCTAATGAGCATGCGCTCTCACTTCACCAGCTTAAATTCCCATCTGTTGTAGGATTAATGTAATCCTATTGTCTTGTTGTCAATTTGTATATGTTTTCTAACTCATATGTGTGGTCTTCTTCTCTAATGGGCTCTGTGTATCTGGGACCTTCATTAGGGTCCAAAGGTGAAATGACCATAAGGCCATCACCTTCAAACATCATTTTTCTTTTCTTTAAATCAACCATAGTGGAATTGTCAAAAGCCCAATCAATTCCTAACAACACAGGGTAAGGGAAACTATCATCAACTATCTCAATGCCCTTGAATTCCACAAATGTTTTGACCCCATCAATGTCTACAAGGACATGTTCTAATATTCCAAAAGGGCTCACATCTTGTTGATTGGCCATCCTAATCCTAATAGGGGAATATATCAACTTAGGTTGTTCCATCAGTGTCTAGGTATGCTTCGTCATGACATTGACTTCTGACCCTAAGTCAAGGACGACGTAGTCTATATCATACTCTCCAATTTGAGCATTCAGGTGTAATTCTTTATTTGTCCTCCTCTTTTTAGATATTTGGTGTACTTCTCTACTCAGTAAGGGGTCTACCTTCCCTAGCTCATACTGTCTAATCAAGTTTTGTATCTCTTGTACAACACTTTCATCCTGAATCAACTTAATGCAAGTATATAAGAATTCCATGATATTGCTTACCTCTTTTCCTTCTTTTGGTAGAGAAGACTGATCGAATGCTAGAGTCATTCCATATTCTCTCACTTCTAGTCGAACCTTTGATGAAGAAGCTTGATCTCTTCCAAATTCCTTTCTTACCTCCTCAAACACTTGTTTCTCTTTATTTGCATCAAAATTTTGGGTCTTCTTTGCAGCTTTCCTCACTCCTGATTCTTTTGTAGTATTTCCCTTGGTCACTTTGTATTCTCCTATAACAATGCCTCCTCTAGTGATAACAGTGACTCTAGGATCTGCTCCTCGAGGTTCTGCTTTGATTAGTTTTATTTGTTGGTTTCCTCCTCGTTTCTCCTAAAGTTTGGTTAACGGAGCAGGACAATATTCTATGAAATGTTTGAATGGTTGCAGTAGCTACAAGTGGTACAAGGGTTCTGACAGTCCCTTGCCAAGTGTCCTGGCTATGCGTAGTTATAACATATGATCTGTCCTCGACCTTGACCCATACCCCCTCCTCCTTCTCATCCTCTGAATCCACCATGAGGGTTGAAGTTTCCTCTTCCTGGGGAATTATACTGTGCAGTGCTTCCTTCTTATTGTACTTCTCCTTGAATTTTGTATATATCCCTTGACCTTTCATGTATGAGATCATAATCTCTACAATCCCTATCATCATGCCCCACCGAATTACAAAATGTACAGTACAGATTTGCTGGTGTCTGGACATATTTTTGCAAATAGTAACATTCACCAGGGCAATGTCGATTTCTACATACCTCACACCAAGGCATGGTAACTTTATTTAAAGGAATCGGGGCTCCAAATGTCAAATACTCATGAAATAGGGGATAATGCTCCTTGTCATGGCCTTCTGATTTGCATCTAATACACCAAATATCTTCTCTTTTATCTTTTCCCTTATATTTCTTCATATCTTCAACCTGCAGTGATAAGCTAGTTAGCTGACTCAAGATGTGACTCATACTTGAGCCAGATTCTCCCATAGGGGATGATTCTAGTTTCATGGCAATCTCCAGTGCCTCAGCCTACAAAGAAATATTTTGTTACATCAAAGGGACTCTGATGTGTGGTAGGAGGGAAACAATGAAACATTCCTTGTTCTCTTCATCTGGGATCTGAAAACTCAAATGGCCTGTTAGGGTTTTAAACCTCTGATCAAACTCCCACACAGGTTCAATTGTTCTTTTCTTGATTTATTTTAGTTATGTAATTCATTGTGACTCTAACTCGAGTTTCTTAAACTCTGCAATCAGCCCATTTTTTATATGGTTCAGGGGTTTGGGATAGGTAACTCCTTCGACAAACTTCATGTACCATCTCAGTACGCGGTCTCTCAGGGTAGTGCTGAACTAAGTGCATTTAACAGCTTCATCAGTGATATTGTTAATACTTCATACAACTTCACATAAGATCTAGTGCTGCTCAGGATCTTCAGATCCATCTCCCTTAAAGGTGGGTAACCTCATCTCGTCATCCATAGATCTTCCTAGGTTTCCTAACTGAGTGTGCGTTGAACCACTTGTACCAGTGCTTTGAGTGCTCTAATAAATTAGGTTACTCTGGTTACTTAATGCTGCTAAAACAACAAGAGGAGTAATAGTACTTACTTCAACGATCTCCGCAGTTCCTGAAGTTTCTGGCTCTTCTCGGCGAGGTAATTCAGTCTTTTCTTCTCTTGTTCCAATGGATCCTCACTGTTCTTCACTCAGTATCTCTTCCTCTTCCCCACTATAGAATCCTTCTTCCTATAGAATAGGTTCTTGATCTCTCTCAAACAAGTTCGCCAAAGGAAATTCTCTAAATATACTTCCACTATGCATATGTCCAATCTCTGTGTCGTTTTCATTGTATAAATACTTGAACATTAGATCTTCAATCTAACCCACTACTGTATCTTCAATATGTTCTTCTCATGCAATATCATCTTGATCTTCAACTTCAGAAAATGTAAAAATTTTCCTCTAGGTCCCTTAGAGAAATATCTCTTTGTTTGGCTATATGAATCTACTTTGTCAATAGCAAACTCAGTGATATACCCTCCAATGGTACTATAAAACTAGAGATCCACTGCTCTTGACATGGCATTATCAACTCTCTTAACCTTATTGATCAACGCCGACATCCAAACCACAGGTGGTTTAGATCTGATCTCGAACTGGGTATCTGTTAATCTGGATAACCACTTGTATAGCTGCTTATGAATCCCTCCAAAGAAAATCTCATGTATATCAGTAAAGATATACCTTCCCAACCAATCCTCTGTACTAATATTAGGGTTCTCGTTATGGGCTTCAACGAAGTCCTTTTGTTGATCTCCTATCCACTTCTAAATTTTTGTCTTCGATGGAAACCACCTTGTCATTCCCTCAAGAAGATCCTAGTCCCGGCAATAGAACCATTTGTTGGCATAGGGTAGACCCAGGGTTCAATACTCAAGAGTGCACCAACAATCCATAACTATTATTCCTTTCGGAAACACCTGCGAAGCAGATGCAGTCTCACCCAAAGTAGCTATAGGGGGCTACAGGACACAAATGTCTACAACTAGAAGGAATGCAAAGTGGATTGAAAGCAACAACACATAACAACCTAGTATTCTTTATCTTCCTTAAACCTACTGCGCAATTTATACTTCATATCTAACACAATATCACAATAGCAGAATATCAAATAACAAAGAACACAGCATCAATCACACATAACACAAGATATATGTGGTTCACCATATTATAATATATTAAGATGAAATCATATAGTTCTTTTCTGCACTCTTAGCTAGCAGATCTTCTCTCTTCTCCTCTCTATATCCCCCTTCCTACACACCCAACTACAAGGTCGATCTTCGCACCCAGCTGAAGATCTTACAATACCAGAAGGCTTCCGCACTCAACACTTCTCTCTCACACAATAGTACTCACTCAATCACACAACAACAATGACTCTTAACCAACCTAGAACCAACCCATCCCAGGTCCTTTATACCTTTATTTATACATTACAATCACTCACAAACATCCTTAGGTCGAGACCTAAGTGTCAAAAACCCTATATACCAAAACTCTAGGTGTCTAAAACCCTAGGTCAACTTGACCCATGTTTTCAAGGATTCACCAACCTATCTTTCCTTCCTTCTCATGCGGTTCTTGAAAGCATCCAACGGTGGCTTTCTCTACTTGCTGAGTCATCCATGATCCATATTCCTTACTAATCTGTCATCCTCGATCCTCTCATCCAACAACCAGCTTTCTCTTACTTCGCACCATCTTTTATGCTCTTCCCCTCACTTCGGCCGATTATTAGTCACTGTGTCTTCCACGCAGTTCGCATTCCTTCTTTTCTGCCTTAATATTCACTTATTTCCATACCCAAGGGCCAGCAACCCATGAGAAGTCTCTCTAGGTGAGAGACTTGTTGTTGAAGAAGAAGGTTGTCAAGCCCGTGAGCATACTGTCCATGTGAGATTTTTTATGAGAATTGTTCCCTAGTGCATTGGGAATTAATCGCAGGGCTCAAATACTTCTTGTTTGGCCTATTGTTGGTAGCCATGAAAGGGAAGTGGGGCATCTGAAGGAATGTTGAGTATAGAAGGGACAGACTTCTTTGGGTGTGACGGGTGCATGGGGAATGAGGGATTGTAGGCTAGTTGTAGTAGCGGGCACCTTCAACTGAGCAATTTTGTTGAGAATCATGCCTTAGCCTGTCACTAGGAACCATTTTTCCCTTGGTGGAGTTAAGCCCTAGCTCGAGGATGAATTGTTGCCGAAATATTATGAGCAACAAAGTTTATGGCTCAGAGGAATGTCTACGTTCTGCACCCATTTGGTGACTTTCATAAGAGATAAGTGTTCTTTATGTGCTTTTGTATATTTATATGGGTTAATTCTTGTATTTTGTTGCATATAAGTAGTTGTTTTTATTCTATTTAATGTCAGTTGCACATGTAAGTGTGGTGTCAATAGTCATTATTGTATTTGTGCACGAGTATAACAATCATTGATAGCTTTTCTTGTTAATTTATCCTTGATATTGGTCATGAGTCTCTGGGGCAGGAATTCAATAGCTAGGTGCACAAGAAAGTAGCATGTGTGCACAAGAGGCTGGAACTTATGTGTGTGTTCAAGGAATCAGACCCCACACACAAGAAAATTGGAATTGGCATGTGATACTAGGGTGGTTGTGCACATGATTGTGTTTTGTGATTAGTATGCCGGTGCATGAAGTTGATTGAGTTACTTTTGTTGCTTAAGGTTGTGTTAAAAGAAGAAAGTTAGTGTGGTGTGACTCAGTTTGAGGTTGAGCACATTACTTCAAGTGATATTGTGTGGAATAGTGTTTAGTATAGAATCTACGTAGTGTAGTTTCTAGAGTAGAATTGTTCAGTATTTGTTGGGGATGTTATAGTATGGTTGATATGAGAGCATGTTGTAAGTGCTAGTAACAAGAAATGTGACAAGGTGGTAACAAGACTCAGTTGGGAGACTAGGCATGTTACAGATTGGTATTAGAGTTATTGGTTCAATACTGGACTTGTATGGGCCAGAGGTCAACAAGAAGAATCAGATCTCCAGTTTCAACATTGAGTCTACATGAGATGAGTTCTACTTAAGGAAAAATTCAGACTGGGAAGTGACCAAATTTGGAATTTCATCACAGCCTTGGTCCACATTAAGTAAGAATGCCCAGATGTGTGTGCTAAATTCATGATATTTCCGAGTGAGGCATTGGAACTACATAGTAAACAATGGTGCATGGGTGTGCGCACTAAAGGTTTGGGGCTGCACAGAAAAAATTTGTGATGCATGTGCATTACTGATATGCAGTGCACATGTTAAAAATTGACATCACGCATTAGTGTGTGTTGAATACCAGTGTGCACATGGGATTCAAAAGAAGGGATTATGACAAGATGGTGCATAGTTTTCATGAAGTTGTTTCATGAATTAGTATAAAAAATGTTGTTTTCTGCACATTTTGCAAAATCATCAGCAATTAGAGAAGGATAGAATTAGTGCAAAAGGTCAAAATCATGGAAAATGCACATAAGCCTTACAATCCTGATGATGAATTCAAGGATATGTATGTCGGGATGGGTATTGATGGTACAAAATACAAGGAGAAGTGCATGAACTTGGTAGAAACCATAAAGGTATTGAAAAAATATGTCCAAAGCTATAAAGCGGATAATGAAAGGCTTATGAGAGCCAATGAGCAGCAAGATGACTTCAATGTAAAATTGATGTAGAGCCTAGAAAAAATATAAAAGAAAATTTATAAGGAGACAAAGTCGAGTAGTCCAAGAATTCACAGGTCTCATGATGAGAAAAGAACAGAAGTAAGAAGTGTTTATAGGAATCATCACCACTCACCAAAGCATCCTTTTAGGAAATCGTGTAGTATTTCAAGTCCATCTCCTATCAGAAGTCATTAGAGAAGGATTGGAGTAGACGAGCTACAGGGAGAAATAAATAAGATCAGTCCTCCTACCTTTGACGATGAGCACAAGAAGGATGAAGATGTGGAGACCTGGTTACTCGTCATGAGGAAGTACTTAAAGTTGCGTAACTATTCTTAGAAAGAAGGGAGAATTGATATCTATCAGTTAAAAGGAAAGGCATCAATGTGGTGGGAACAATTCGTGCAAGTACAAACACATTGATGAGAATAAAGTTACTTGGAGGGAGTTCAAGAGGTATTTTCAAAATAAATACTTAACCAAGCGGTACTATCATAGGAAAATGAAGGAGTTCTTTGAACTCAAGCTTGGGAGCATGATGATAGATGAGTATGAAAGAAAATTCTTAGAGTTGTTGAACTATGTTGCATTCATTAAGGATGAGAAAGTTAAAATACATAGGTACTTGAGTGGGTTTCCCTCATTTATCGGTGACAAGATACGATATGATGATCCCAAGACATTGGAGGAAACCATAAGGTGCACTAAGTATATTTATGAGAAACAAAGGGGAAGATCGACTTTCCAAAAGGCTTGGGAAGACTAGATGAAAAGAAAGGTGGAACAAAGGAAAAAAGGGACTAAGCCACCATTTTTCAGAAATACAACGCAAGGAGAAGAAATTCTCCAGGAGCCCAGACTGTTGGAGACAGTGGGGAAAAATCCATGGAAGAAATCTATTCAGTGTTGGAGTTGTGGTGCGAATCATATGCGCATATTTTTCCCTGAAATAGGTGATAAAGAAAGTACTACACACAGTGTACAACACACTATGACAGTTGAGGACATGGGCATAAATGTGTCAAGGATTTACGCATCCCTGGATAACAAGCAGGTTGAGTTTTATTCACACATGATCGAGGTGGAAGGTAATATTAATGACCAACCCATTGTTATTTTAATTGAATTAGGAGATATTCATAGTTATCTAGATCCTAAGATGTTGGAAATATTCCATTTTCCAAGAAGAAATCTTGGAAAATCCTGGTTGGTGCAGTTAGCTTTAGGAGAAAAAAGGAAAATTAATGAGATGGTCAAGGCATGTCCAATGGAGATGAATGGACTGTTGTAATATTCCATATATAAAAAGGTTTGTAGAATAGAAATAAATAGCTATAAATGGTAGATGAACAACAATATAATCAGAACAACACCACAATAATACCAAAATGATACCAGAAGAACACCAGAAAGAGCACTTCGATTACTGAGAGCAATGTTCACTTGCCTCTTCGAGGGGGAAACCTCCAACAGATTAGAGCTCTATTACAATAATATCCAAGAAAAAATTTCTCATACCCTTGAATCCTATTAATAATAAATATGTTTATCAAAAGAACCATCTAGAGGAAGATCCTTCTAGAAGCGGAAGCTTCTATTAGGTCTTCTTACATTGGACTTATTCTTCCTTATTGCTAGGCCTTATTAATATTCACCTTTATTACATGGAAATATATTATTCTACCTATGTGAGGGGTTAGTTCCCTAACATGCCCTCCCCCTTAAAAATATCCTTGTCCTCAAGGCTTGAGATGGGGAAATTGTTGTAGAATGGTAGTTGGTTCCCAAGTGGCATCTATTGGAGTTGTATCTTTCCACTGGACTAACACTTCCTTGATGGTTCATTGACATAGATGATGCTCATGTTGGTCCAAAACTATTTTTGGTTGTAGCCAAATGGATCCTTCTTCGTCCAACTCGAGAAGGGTGGTTTGGGTTTGGCACTTAGTTCCAATCACCTTCTTTAAGAAAGAAACATGAAAAACAAGATGGAGGTTAGAATGACTGGGAAAAGCTAACTGATAGGACACTTGTTCCACACGCTTGAGAACCGTATAAGGACCATAAAATTTGGGCACCAGTTTCTAACATTGGTCAGCCTTGAGAGAATTTTTCTTGTAAGATTGCAGTCGAAGAAACACCCGATCCCCTTCTAAAAATTGACGTTCAGAGCGACCTTGATTTGCTTGTTGCTTCATGAGATTCTGGGCCATGACCAAATTCTCTTTGAGGATATAGAGAATATCCTCTTGAACTGTAAGCATTTGGTCAACCACCTGGACCTTCAAGACACCTGGAAAATATGAGAGAACTGAAAGTGGATTTTTTCCATATACCGCTTCAAAAGGAGTCATGCGGGTAGTTGTATGGTACAGAGTGTTGTACCACCATTCAGCTAGTGGTAACCATTGAGCCCACTGATTTTGCCTTTCTGATGCAAAACACCTCAAATATGTTTCCAAACATTTGTCGACAACTTAAATTTGGCCATCAGTCTGGGGATGATAAGTTGTTTTGAGATGCAGTTGGGTGCCTTGTAGCTTGAACAATTCTTGCCAAAAATTGTGGGTGAAAGATGGGTCATGATCAGAAATAATAGAATGTGGCATGCCATGAAGCTTGAAGACCTGATCCATGAAAATTTGAGCCACATTGGATGTTGTAAATGGGTTTTGAAGAGCACAGAAATGAGCATACTTGGATAGATGATCGACTGCCACCATAATGAATGATTTATTTCCCTATTTAGGTAAGCCAAAAATAAAATCCGTAGATATATATCACCAAATAGCAGGTGGAACATGAAGTGGTTGGAGTGTGCCCGAAGATTTGACTGTTTCTCCCTCGTTGCATTGACACACATCACATTTAGCCACATAATTAAAAACGTCCTATTTCATACCATCCCAGAAAAAAGAACATTTGACCCTCTCATAGGTTTTGGTAAAACCGGAGTGCCTAGCTATGGGTGTAGCATGAAGCTTAGAAAGTACCGTGGATTTAATTATTGACTGTTTACTTAAATACAAACAAAATCTGTATCGAAGCTCCTCATTGAGCCAAGAGTACCTTGGGGAAACTGGAGAATTAGACTACAATTGTTGTATCAGATGTGAAATTTTGGGATCGTGTAGAAATTCTTGGCGAACAATTTGGACCCAATCTAGGACAATGAAAGGGAGAAAAAAGGGAACCTTCATCTTCATATTTTTGGAAAAGTGCATCAACAACCAGATTGTCTTTTCCTTTCTTGTAAATGATCTCATAATCATATCCAAAGAGATTAGTCACCCATTTTTTTTGCTTGGGGGAGGAAATACATTGTTCCAGAAAATACTTAATGCTTCGATGATCTGTCTTAATTTGTAAGCGTTTCCCAAATAGATAAGCACGCCAAAGATCCACGGCATGCAGAATAGCCAACATTTCCTTTTTGTAGATTGATTTACCCAAATTTCTCTCGGACAATTGTTTGATGGTAAAGGCCAAAGGTTGAACCTCTTGCATAAGGAGAACACCAATTCCTTTCTCGGAGGCATCACATTCCAGGACAAAGGTCTTTGTGAAATAAGGAAGGGACAAGACTAGAGTGGTGCACATGGCCATCTTCAAGGTTAGAAAATCATGATCAGCTGTTGGAGTCCAAGTGAAAGAATTGTTTTTAAGGAGTGCAGTGAGAGGTGCTGCAATCTTTCCATAATTCTTAACAAACTTGTGATAATAACCCGTTAAACCTAGAAATCCCTGCAAGATTTTGAGACTCTTTGGGTGATGCCAATATTTCATAGCTTCAATATGTTTAGGATACACCCTGACATCAGCCTTTCCCACAAGATGACCCTAGTACTCTACTTCTGAGGCATGAAAATCACATTTAGATTGTTTGAGGAAAATTTGGTGCTGAGACAGTAGATGGAGAACTTGATCCACATGATCAAGATGGTCTGTCTAGTTTTTTCTATATATGAGGATATCATCAAAGAGAACTAACACAAAATGATGAAGAAAAGGACAGAAGACAAGATTCATGAGGATTTGGAAAGTGGAGGGAGAATTACACAAGCCAAAGGGCATGACCAAAAACTCATAGTGGCCCTCATGAGTTCTAAAGGAAATCTTAGGAATGTCTGCCTCTTTCATATGGATCAATTGGTATACCAAACGAAGATTAAGTTCAGTAAAGAACTAGGCGACACTCAATTCATCCAAGAGGTCATCAATGACATGAATGGGAAATTTGTCTTTAATGGTGAGTTTGTTGAGGGCGTGGAAGTTAGGACACATGCGCCAAGAACCTTATTTATTAATGACCATGAAAACAGGAGAAGAGTAGGGGCTTGTACTAGGGTAGATAACACCTGTGTTGAGAAGTTCTTGAACCATTTTCTCAATTTCATTTTTTTTTGGAAAAGGGGTGAAGATAAGGACGGATATCAGGAGGAAGGCTTCCTAGGACAAGTTGAATAGAATGATCATGAAAACCACAAGAAGGAGGGAGTCCCTGGGGAGTGGAAAAAACAACTTCATGTTTAGAGAGGATGGATTGGAGGTCCGACGACACAGAGGGTGTCTCAGTGGCTTGGATGGCATGGAGTTGGGCAATAATTCTAGAATGACCTTTTTTGAGAAACTTTTCCATGCGATGGGATCTAATGATCTTCGGGGAACCGACAATGATTCCTTGGAACTTATATTGTTGGCCCTCCTGGTTGAATTGCATGGTTAATTCCTTAAAATCCATGAGAATGGGACCCAAAGTCCTTAGCCATTTTGCACCCAACACAATGTCACAACCGTCCATGTCGATAGAAAACATGTGAGATTTCAGATGGTAGTCACCAATTTGGAGATGCACATTTTCACAATTCCCTCCACATTTCATGGACCCACCATTGGCAATCACGATTTGGAAATTATTGACTGCACGGATATAACAATTAGTTTCTTGGGCAATGTGGCGATGAATTATCTTGAGGGTTTGGGGAGTAGAGAAGCCAGTGAGAGCATTTAGGGAAATGACCAGTTCTACTTTGGGAGGGTTTGAGGGAGGGGTTATGTTAGTGGGTTCAGGTGAAACAGACACAAGGGGAGCCTCAACATCCTCTTCTAAAACATCCTTGGAGATGGACATAAAAATATTTTGTTCCTTACACTTGTGTCCCATAAATTATTTTTCATCACAATTATAACAAAGGCCTTTGAGTTGGCATTCATCCATTTCGGCCATAGTCAATTTCTGGATCTTTAGTGGAGTAGAAGGAGGAGTGGGAGTGACTAGTTTAGTGAGAGGAATAAAAGAGGGTTTGTGGTTTTGAGAAGAGACAACCTGTTGTGCTTCCTTAGCTCTTTTAGTAGCGTCCATCCAACTCTGAGGCCGATCCATGAGGACATGAGCACGAATCTCATCCTTGAGACCACTGATAAAACATTCTCGGAAAAAAGCATCAGACATGCCCTCTGTCTGAAAAGCCAATCACTCAAAAGAAGCTATAAAGTCTTCCATTGTGCCAGATTGTTTCAACTTTTTCAAACGGCCTAAACGGTTGGTGTCGGTGTCAAAGTGTTCATAAAGCTCTCCCACAAAGTGTGTCCAAGCCACATACCATTGCCAAGCATTTTTTCTCCATTGCCACCATTTCCAACGTTCTTGATATAGATGGAGAACACTATACCGGAGTTTGTACAACTCATATGTAATGTCATAGAAAGAAAAATAGTGTTCCATTTGAGTTACCCAGCTAGTGGGATCTGATCCATAAAATTTGGTAACATCCACACGCGGAAGGCGTAGGTCACGCTAAAAGTGATGGGGCTGAAACTTCTGGGAATGAGAGGAAGTTTTACCTTCGCTATGCAAAGGGGGGTCAGATACGGGAAGATCTGCAAGGATATGCAGCTTGGCGCAAATCATTGTAGAGACAGATTCAAGATGGGTATTAATGTCTTGTTTGAGATCATCTTTGATTTCCGTGATCGAGGTAAAAAATGGACGAATGCGTAATTTGAGTGATGGTGGCAATATTGGCACTGAGTTGTCGTACTTCTTGTTGGGTTTTTTTGAAATTAGAGTGCAAGGTAGTGAAGTGAGCTTTCAAGTCTTGGCTATGGGTATGGGCCATGATGACGACAAAACACGAAAAGGGGCAGGTGGGACCACACAAAAAATGGGTTATGGGAGAATTATATCACAACGATCAGAGTGATGAGTGGAATCCAATGGGGTAAATTTGAAATAAGGGCGTTGGAAGGGGGCTGGGTCCACAAGAAAAAAAATTGTTGAAAAATGATAGGTATGACTATGATAAGGGCGAAGAGATAAATCCAATGGAATAGGTCTCAAATATTGGTGCCAACAGGATCCACTCGAATGCGGGAGACAGTTGCGCCACAATAGATCTTGTATGTTCTATTTTTTTTTCCGTCCCAAGGTTTAGGTATTCAAGGGTTCTACAGACAAGGTTTTTCCCTGTTCTATAGCTCTCTGATATACATGCGAGGTCCAACATTAGTACTCGTCCAAATATCTCAGGACACCAACTAAGAAGGCTAGACCATACCCTTATCCGTACTACCCGACTACCTAAGTACTAGAGATTATCTTCCCGAGTGTTGTTCTCGGTGACACTATAGTAGTCAGGCAACCGATCGATTTATCTATGTAGGGCTTTATGACATCTAGGTTGATCTGTATACATGTGTTGTTTGATGCGCTACCACTCGAAGGGGTACCAACAGGGGTTACAAGGGTGGTCAACAGATGTGTGCTTAAGTACCACTTGTATTTTCTGCATGTATGAATCCTCGACCACGGGTTTATGCACGTAACGACAAATCTTTGTAGCTTAAATATGTCGAAATACATCTCTACCCTAAAAAAAGTTAACCCATAATTTATGCCAAGGAAGGTTCATTGATACCACTTGTAATATTCCAAATATAAAAAGGTATGCAGAACATAAGTAAATAGCTAGAAATGGCAGATGAACAACAATATAATCAGAATAACACCACAATAATACCAAAATGATACCAGAAGAACACCAGAAAGAGCACTTTGATTACTGAGAGCAATGTTCACTTGCCTCTTCGAGGGGGAAACCTCCAGCAGAGCAGATCTCTATTACAATAATATCCAAAACAAAAGTTCTCATACCCTCGACTCTTATTTATACTAAATATGTCTATCAAAATAACCATCTAGAGGAAGATCCTTCTAGAAGCAGAAGCTTCTATTAGGTCTTCTTACATTGGACTTATTCTTCCTTATTGCTAGGCCTTATTAATATTCACCTTTATTACATGGAAATATATTATTCTACCTACGTGAGGGGTTAGGTCCTTGACAACTGCGCACAAAATTTGATTTGAATATCATACCTTTGGGTTAGTATGATTGCCTCATTGGTATGGATTGGTTGGAAGAGAACCATGTTGTCATGTACTGTTACAATAAGGAATTTACTTTGTTGGATGAGGAAGGGAACTTAAGATCAGTTCAAGGAATTCCAAGGTTTCTAACTATTAAAGAAGTTTCAACCTTGCAACTCAAGAAAATATACAGGAAAGGATGTAAAGTATTTGCAATGTACATAGAAGAGGCACCTAAGGATAAAGTGTCAAGTGTCGAATATTGTGCAGTTCTGAAAGAGTATGAGGATGTCCTTAAAGAGATATCAGGATTTCCTCCAAAAAGATATATTGATTTCTCCATAAATCAGATGCCGAGAGAAACACTTGTATCCAAGACTCCTTATAGGATGAGTATGCTAGAATTGAAGGAGTTGTAGATGAAACTTGAAGAGATTCTGAAGAAGGGGTATATACGCCCAAGTGTGTCTCCTTGGGGTGCCCCAATATTGTTCTTGAGGAAGAAGGATGGTACGATGATAATTTGTATCAACTTTAGACAATTGAACAAGGTAACAATAAATAACGAGTATCCTTTTCCAAGGATAGATGACCTCTTTGATCAGTTGCGGGGTGTATAGATATTGTTTAAGATTGATCTCAGATATGGATATCAACAAGTGAGAATTAAAGAGGAAGACATCAACAAGACCTCTTTCAGAATGAGGTATGGTCACTACAATTTTTCATTGGTGCCATTTGGGTTGTCAAATGCACCAGTTGTCTTCATGTGCTTGATGAATGGATTTTTCAGAGAGTATTTAGATAATTTTGTCACTTTATTTCTGGATGACATAATTATTTAATCAAAGTCTGAAGAGGAGCACAAGAAACACTTGAGGATTGTGTTTCAGGTATTGAAGGAGAATCAACTTTATGAAAAGTTGAGCACATGCTCATTTTATTAGCGATAGATTAATTATTTGGGTCATGTTATTTCTAAGGAAGCAATAGATGTGGATCTAGAAAAGATAAAATCCATTGAGGAATGACCGACACCAAGAGATGTCAGAGAGGTAAGGTCCTTTATGGGACTTGCAGGTTATTACAGAAGGTATATTGAAGGATTCTCACAAATTGCACATTCAATTACATATTTGCAAAAGGAATGTGTGAAATTTGAATGGACTTCAGATTGTGTAAGGATTTTTCAACACTTGAAAAGTTTGTTCAGAAGTGCACCAATTTTGAGAATTGTTGATCGAGATGCAGACTTTGTTGTTTGCATGGATGCATGCAAGGAAGAAATCAGTGGAGCCTTGATTCATATTAGACATGTGGTGTGCTACGAATCAAGAAACTTAAAAGAGCATGGAAGGATTTATGCCACTCATGACTTGTAATTGGAAGCCATAGTGCATTCCTTCAATATGTGGTGACACTATCTCATGGGTAAAAAATTTGAGCTGAGGAAAAATCATAGTGATTTGAAGTATCTGTTTGGACAACCAAGTTTAAATGTCAGACAAAGCAAGTGGTTAGAATTCCTCAGTGAGTATGAATTTGACATAATGCATATCTTAGGAAAAGAGAACAAGGTGGTTGACGCACTCAGCAGGAGGGTGCATCAGATACATGCTACATCCATTAGCATGTATAAATTGGATTTGTGTGACAAAGTATTAGAATTTTCCAAATTGGATCAATGTTATGTGGACATAAAGGAAACTTAACAACAAGATATTCCACAATAGAATTTGGAATGTTATGAGATAAGAGAGGATGGGATCCTCATGTATAGATGCAAATTCTATGTGTCGAATGATCAGGAATTGGAGGGCCTGATGTTTTCAAAGATGCATAAGGTTCCTTATGCAGGACATCTAGGTTACCATAAGACAATTTTCACAGTCAAGAAGAAATACTTTTGATTAGGTATGAAAAAGGAAGCTGTTGATTTTATTGCTTGATGTCTTGAATGTCAAAAGGTCAAGTTTGAGCACAGACATCAGCTAGTTTGCTACAACCATTACCCATTACTAAGTGGAAGTGGGAAGTTGTGACCATGTATTTCATTACTATGTTTTCTAGGACTAGTAAGCAACATGATTCTATTATGGTGGTGGTGGACAAGCTTACTAAAGCTGCCCATTTTATTCCAGTGAAATCAGTTCACAAGACAACTGACATTGTTGAGATATACATGTGAGAAATTTCCAAGATACATGGTGTACCTAAGAAAATTGTGTCTGACAAAGATTCCAAGCTAACCTCAAATGTTTGGAAAGGGATATTCAAGGGATTTGGGACAAATATGGAATTTAACACAACATATCACCCTGAGATAGATGGAAAAATAGAGAGGTTAAATCGGGTGATTGAAGAGATGATGAGGATGTATGTGATGGATAAGCCATGAAAATGGGAATACTACCTTCATTTAGTAGATTTTGATTACAACAATGGGTATCAATCATATTTAAATATGAGCCCATTTGGAGCACTTTACGGTAGAAAGTGTAGTATGCACGTGAGTTGGGACAACCCAATAGACTACACAATAGTTGGGCCAAATCTACTTAGGGAAATGGAGGATAAGATGGTAAAGATAAGGGAATTTAAAGGCTTCCCAAGACAAGAAGAAAATTTGCGCAAATAAAGGAAGAATCCAGAGAGAGTTTAAAGTGGGTGATGACATGTTTTTGAAAGTGAAAGGAAGTTGTAGTTCCTTGAAGTTGGGAAGATGTTCTAAGTTAGCAATGTGCTATTGTGGGTCATTTGAAATCCTTGAAAGGATTGATCTTGTCTCATATATACTTGCATTTATTGTATCCTTGTGTGTTCATAATGTTTTCCATTGTCATTGCTTAATAAGTACATACCCGATGCTAATCATATTATTGATTGGAATGTGATTCAGGTGGAGCTAGAAGGCGATTTTCAAATACAATTGGTTTTTATATTGGATCGAAAAATCAAATAGCTCTGAAATTGATTCATGGAGCTGGTAAAGGTCCAATGGACCTGGTATGGTCCCGAGGATGCAACTTGGGAGCACTAGGATGCTATGCAGGTAGAGTATCCGCATCTTTTTGAATATTTTTGAAATTTTTTAAGTACATGTGTATATGATGCACTGAGGATAGTGCATAAATAAGGGGGAGGAGAATGTAATGTCCTTGATATGGACCCTTTTTAATTGTACATATAAACTAGTTATTCTTGGTACCAATTGTAAATGTACATGTACATTTAGGCTAGTGAGTCATTGTCACCTAGTTTTGATGTTGTGCGCACCTGAGTATGCATAGATAATTGTTATCAAGGATAGGGTGCACACATTTTATAATGTTGTGTGCACCTGGGTAAGTGCGCGAGAATGACTTGGGAGTGTGGACAGAGTTGAGTTATATATATGTATATATATACATGGCTATATATGTATATATGTATGGCTATATATGTATTGAGGTCGAAGAGCCTCTGTGATTATAAGGCTAGTGATCTAGGATGCAAATGGGCTAGTGCGCCTATCCATGTAAATATAATCATAGTTATTAATATATTATTACATCTTTGCACACATACAGATTTAGATGAAAAGAGATGGGGGGTTGAATCCACTGAAAAAGTGAAAATGGGGCAAGACGTAAGTCTTAGGGAATATTTTATAATATTTATGGAAATGGGTAAAGTGTTGGATAATTATTTTATCCTAAGTTCTTGGGGTAGGGAACGAGTCGCCAACTAGATTAGGCTACTTCTGAAGGTGACAAGTGTCGAGTTGAAGGCATGCAATATATATTGTTGGCCTTAGTGTATTTTGGAGGGGGGGATTATTTATTGGATTCAATATCATGTGCAGAGGGGGTTAGTTATGAGCGAGGATGATTGTTACCTTATCTACACAGACAATATTGTAAGGAGTTGTGATGTTGCAATCAATGTATTGTTTTCGAAGAGGCGGGTTGTTAGGACCGTGAGCTATCTCTCTGAGTGAGAGATTTTTTTTTGAAGAAGCGGGTTGTTAGTGTTATAATTTTAGAAGTTAGAGTTATCTTCTTTAACATTCATTAATAATTGCATGTTAAAGGATCACCGAAAGATAAACAATCACATAAAATGAGATATATCATGGGAAACCCCCATGGGGGAGAAAACCCAACAACAAATTCTTCAGTATAGTTTCCTTCAACCAGTACAATTTCACATTATATATCTCCACAAATAGACCAAGACCAAGATATCAAAGACCAAGAAACTAATATCTCATGCACTAGACCTTCTTTTTTATGCTCCAAATACACAAAAGAAGGAGAGTTGTGTGTATATACAAATGAGAGGAACTCAAACTCTATTTATACACATAACTTGACTCCCGAAAAGATGCAACCCTAAGAGGGGATGTTTTGACTTTTACAATAAGGATAACAATAAATAATAATTTCTTTTGAGCTGATTTATACAATAAGATTACAATAACCTTTTGAGGTTTGACCAATAAAAATACAAAATAATATCTTCCATAGTTACATAAAAAATATCAACACTCCCTCTTAACTAGGAAGGTATTATTTGATGCCACCAAAGCTCATGACCATTGTCTATTGAACATATAAATCTATACATCATTGGATATCCATGGTACAACATGACTTCATAGCTAATGCATCCAAGGCATGTGGGTAGCTCTCAAATAGCTTCAACATGTCACCATGGTATCAACTACCCTGAAATACATTTGTACCTCATCATGTGCACCCCTGTGAATTCACAAACAATGCATCCAAGGCATGCGGGTAGCTCTCAAATACCTACAACATGTCCCCAAGACATCCACTACCTTGCAATGCATATGTACCTCGTCACTCCCTATGAAGAGGTACCACGCCAAGATTGTCCATGAAGTGCTCAAACTTCATCCTCGACAATGGATTGGTCAACATGTCTATAACCTTCTCCTCGGTAGTCACGCGTTGGAGCCTCACTGCTCCTCTCTGCACCATATCCTTGATATAGTGATATTTTATCTCGATATTCTTTGACCTGTCATGGAACACCAGATTCTTTGAAAACTTCATGCAACTCTGGTTGTCACACCAAATGTAGGGCACCTCCAATTTGAGACTAAATAACCCAGACAACATCTTTCAAAGCCATAATGCTTCTCTACATGTTGCACATGCTGCCACATATTCAGCCTCAATTGTAATGAGTGTTACACATGATTTCTTCTTGATGATCCATGAAACTAGATTAGAGCCTAGACTGAAGCAATATGTTGAAGTACTCTTTCGATAAGGAATATTGTCGACCCAATCTGAATTCAAATATCCATAAAAACCGAACTCGTATTCTATCACATACTTGAGACCATAATCCAATGTACCCTTAAGGTTGTTGGTTGTGGAGCCTGATTATCTTCCTGATGCAGAGGTCCTTGTTTTTAGCTGTGTTTATACCCCATGAAGTATTTACACCCCAGAAGTATGTACACTCTTCCACGCGGGGGAGTGCAGAAGGGGGGTACCCCCTCTGTGGGGTCCAGGGGGTCCATCCCCCCAGCTGGGGGGTTTGGGGGCAAGCGGGCCCCCGAAGCAAAAATTGCCTTATAAAAGCATATTGTAATTTCATTGTAAATCTAGACCATTCATTATAAGGTCGCATATCTAACAGTAGAGATTATGTTAGGGTTTTTTTCCCTAGAAGGCAACCCTCTTTTATGAGGGAAATGAATTGCAGCTATGTATGAGGGTGAATATTGTATTCTGAGAGAGGAGACTATGAGAGAAAGAAGAGGAAGTTACAGCGGGTTTTGCTGTAGGTTGTATCCCTT
>ML795894.1:563632-583318 GCA_009831015.1 Picea engelmannii
ATTTGCCAGGTCCAAGAAGGTTCAGAGTCCAGCATATACAGTAGCGGTGGAGTTGTTGAGATCAGTCTCCAAGTGGGAGATTGTTGGTTGTGGAGCCTGATTATCTTCCTGATGCAGAGGTCCTTGTTTTTAGCTATGTTTATACCCCATGAAGTATTTACACCCCAGAAGTATGTACACTCTTCCATCCGGGGGAGTGCAGAGGGGGGGTACCCCCTCTGCAGGGTCCGGGGGGTCCATTTCCCCGGCTGGGGGGTCTGGGGGCAAGCGGGGGTTCGGGGGCGAAGCCCCCAAAGCAAAAATTGCCTTATAAAAGTATATTGTAATTTCATTGTAAATCTCGACCGTTCATTATAAGGTCGCAGATCTAATGGTAGAGATTATGTTAGGGTTTTTTGCCCTAGAAGGCAACCCTCTTTTATGAGGGAAATGTATTGCAACTATGTATGAGGGTGAATATTGTATTCTGAGAGAGGAGACTGTGAGAGAAAGAAGAGGAAGTTATAGCGGGTTTTGCTGTAGGTTGTATCCCTTCATTTTGCTGGATAATAATAAAGGAAGGACCTGGCAATTTCTCTGGTGGACGTAGCCCACATTGGGTGAACCACGTAAATCTGTGTCTCTCTTGTATTGTGTGTCTTCTATGTTTTTTTTTTTGTTTCTGCATTTGTTTTATTTTATTGCTCCGCGGTCCTATTTTTCTAACAAAGGTACCTTATCACATGCTTTGTTGCGACCAAATGAACTTTCTTGGGCTGCTCCATATACTGACTCAGGGTGTTCACAACAAAACATATATCTGGTCTCGTGTTCATCAAGTACATCAACGAAACCACCATCTTCCTCTATAAAGTAACATCCACGGTCTCTGAAGTCATATCCTATAACAACTTCAGATTTTATGCCATAGGTCTAGTCATTTCCTTGCAATCCAACATCCCGAACCTCTTCAATTTTTCCACTGCATACTTCTCTTGATTCAGAAATATCTCATCCTTTCTCTACCATACCTCAAGACCCAAAAAGTAATGCATCATCCCAAGATATTTCATCTCAAACTCAACAACCATTTTTCTCTTACACTCTAAGATGAGTTTTTCCACACCTGTTAGAAACAAGCCATCCACATACAACAGTAGTATTACCGGACCATCATCCAAAACCTTAAATTAAATATTAGGATCTGCACTTCTCTTTGTAAATCCTAAGCTCGTTATAAAATTATCGATCCTACCATACCATTCTTTGGGTGTCTGCTTTAATCCATATAAATCCTTCTTCAATCTGCACACATGCATCTCCCTGTCATGCACCTCGAACCCTTGTGTCTTCTCCACATATACTTCCTCTTTTATTTCACCATTTAAGAAGGTTGTCTTCAAATCCATCTGATGCACCTTCCATTTCATTACTGCAGTCAATGAAAGTATAGTCCTAATCAAGGTATATCTCACCATGGGAGAAAACGTCTCCTCATAGTCAAGCCTTCCTTATGAGAGAATCCTCAAGCCAAAAATCTATCCTTATACTTTTCAATACTTCCATCAGCTGCATGTTTCATTTTGTAGATCCATTTTTAACTTACTAATGATTTCTCCTTTGGTTTGGGGATTACATTCCATACATCATTCTTTACTATGGACTGATATTCCTCCCCCGTGGCATCTTTCCATACCCTATTTTCTACAACCTCTTCATAACTGGATGTTTCTACATCCATGTTATCACAAAAACATGCCACATAACTGGAATATGATTTTGACTTCTTACTTCCCTGAGATATTTTTCTAGGGAACCATATCTTTCTGCATCTCTGATGAGCTCCTGTTACCAAGATGGTCTTCTCTTGCAAGAAGGCATCTATGCTGGCCTCTAAGGTTCTGCGATGTCATTTTCCTCATGAATGACTTCCTCTAGTTCAACTCCTTCTACCTCTGGAACTATAGTAACTTCATTCTCCTCCTCATAAACCTCTTTTGCACAGTCCTATTTTGATTTACTGAAAGTTTCACTCTCATCAAAGGTGACATCTCAACTAATTTGAACTTTCCGATGATCGGGAATATATATCTTGTATGCCTTCAATGTGTCACTGTGACCAACAAATATGCCATTCTTTCCATATGGATCCAATTTTTTCCTCTTTTCCTTGGGGACATGCACAAATACAGGGAAACCGAATATCTTTAGATGGCTGAATTTCGGCTTCTCTCTTGAAAACATCTCCTCTAGTGTCTTGTTTTCAAGTACTTTTGGGGGAATTATGTTCTTCGTGTACACTGCAGTCTTTTCTACTTCTTCCCACATATGCATATGTAGATCTTGATCATGGATCATAGCCTTCATGCTTCCATGATCGTTTGATTTTTCCTTTCTTCTACTCCATTCTGTTGAGGATTATAGGGAGTAGAAAGCTCCCTCTTAATCCTAGATTCCTTGAAATATTCTTTGAATTCCTATGAAGTGAATTCTCCTCCATTATCTGATCGCAAGGTATTTATCTTCTGCTCTGTCATTTTTTCTACTAGTGCCTTAAATTATTTGAGTTTTCCAAACACTTCATTCTTTTCCTTCAACAAACAGATCCAATTTTTATGTGAGTAATCATTAATAAAAGAAACATAATATGCATACTTGCTTAGTGAAGTTGTTGACATCGATCCACACACATCTGAGTGAACAATGTTCAATACTCTTTTGGCTATGCTATCGTTGTTGGGAAAGGAGTGCTTCATGTTCTTTCCTTGTGTGCAACCTTTGCATACACCATCTGGTTTTTCCTGGATATCTGGAAGTCTTGTCACCATATTTCTCACACTTGCTAGGGCCTTGTAATGTAGGTGAGAAAATATCCTATGCCATAATTCACTAGGATTCACAGTGTCATGAATTCATGCTGAATCTAATCACCCTTTCAATTCGTAGAGTCCTCCCTCTTGAACTCCAATCACCACAGCATCATCAAAAGTATTCCCTCTAGGCCACATAAGAACTTGTCCATCAACAAATGCAACTCTGTAATCCTTCTCATCCAATGATGAAATTGACATAAGGTTCTTCTTCAATCCAAGAACATAGAGAAATTCCTTCATCTTCATTGGCTTTCCTTAGTATAACTTGTAGGAGGATTCTCCTACTCCTTTGATCGAATACTGATAGTCATCTCTCAATTTCACCTTATGTGATGAATCTTTATGAGTAAGGTTAGACAAGGAGTTTTTATAACATGTCATGTGCTTGGAAGAACCACTTTCCACCAACCAAATGTCACTTCCATGAGTGACAATTCCTCTAAGGGATGAGATAACAACATACTCCTCATCACTTGATTCATCTTCCTTTGCAACCTTCTTGGTTGGCTCATCATCTTCAGTTGTATGAACATGATGAATGTTACCTCTTTTCTTTTCCCTTGGTCTCTGAATGAGGGAACAATTCCTAGCAATGTGTCCCTTTTTCTGACAACAAAAACATCTGATATTTGGATTATTTCTTCGACCCTTATGAAACTTCTTGGGTGAGGAGGGTTCTTTCTTTCTCTTTCCTTTCTTGGTGTGGATGGTAGAGCTTGATCATCATCTGTTATCCTCTCTTCTCTTTCTTCCATCCTTGCTTCTTCTTATTTGCAATCTTCCCGTAGCCTACTAAACTTGGGTAGCTTCCTTCTTGAGCATATCCCTTGAATAAATGCATCTCATGACCTTGGGAGGTCATTCAAGGTGGTCATCACCATTTCTTCTCCATTCACTGTATCACCAATGGATTCTATCTACTCCTTGATTTGGTTCACTCTTGAGAAGTAAGAGTGGATGGTTTTTGAATTCTGCATCCTCATGTTCTTTAACTGAGTTCTCAGGGTGATTCTTCAGTTGATGTTGTTTCCTTTAAATAGTTGGGTTAATGCATACATCATTTGTTTTGGAGTGGATAATGAAGATATGTGATGAATAAGATGGTCTTTAATGGAGTATGCAATAATCCTCTTTTCTTTGACCATGTCCTTCTTGTTCTTTGATTTAGCCTCATCTCCCTATGGTTCTAAAACCCATTCTTTAGCGAAATTTTCTAGATCATGTTCTTCTAGGAGGAGGGATACTCTGTACCTATAGGCTATGAAATTTTTAGCTCCCTCCAACTTCTCATCAATCTTGGTTTTGGTAATCATCATGCCCCTAAATCACAAATTATGCATTATGAAGATCTGATCCAGGGATAATATGTGCTCCAAAAGGGTACACTTATTGGTGATATTGTCTTGTCTAGAAACTACTCCTATCAATAAAAACGACTCTTTTTTTCTTCTATATCTGCCAATTGTCTTCTATTCAGGCCTGCTCTGATACCATGTTATAATTTTAAAAGTTATAGTAATATTCTTTAACATTCATTAACAATTTCATGTAATAGGATCACTAAAAGATAAACAATCAAAGAACACAAGATATATCCAGGGAAACCATCATGGGGAAGAAAACTGAGCAACCAATTCTTCAATATAGATTCCTTTAACCAATACAATTTCATGGTATAGCTCTCCACAAATAGACCAATACCAAGATACCAAAGACCATGAAACCAAGACCTCCTACTCTAGACCTCCTTTTCTATGCTCCAAATACACAAGAGAAGGAGAGTTGTGTGTGTATACAAATGAGAGGAACTCAACCTCTATTTATACACATAACTTGACTCTCGAAAAGATGCAACCCTAAGAGGGGTCGTTTTGACTTTTACAATAAGGATAACAATAATATAATAATTTCTTTTGAGTCGATTTATACAATAAGATTACAATAACCTTCTCGAGCTTTGACCAATACAAATACCAAATATTATCTTACGTAGTTACATCAAAAATATCAACAGTTAGGCCCATGAGCATATTCTCCAGGTGAGAGTTTTGCTGAGAATTGTTCCCCAATGCATTGGGCATTAGTCATAGGGCTTAAAGACTTCCTTCTTGGCCTATTGTTGATAATCCTAGATGGGAAGTGGGGCATCCAAAGGAATTTTGAGTAGAGAAGGAACACACTTCCTTGGGTGTGACAAGTACGTGGGGAATGAGGGAATGTAGGCTAGTTGCAATAGCAGACACCTTGGACTGAGAAATTATGTTGAGAATAAGACCTTATCTTGTCACTACGAGGCCTTTTCTCCCTGGTGGATTTAAGCCCTAGCTCGGGGGTGACTTGTTGTTGAAAGCTTATGAGCAACAAAGTCTATGGTTGGGAGGAACGTCCAAGTACTGCATGCAATTAGTGACTTTCATAAAATATAAGTGTTCTTTATGTGCTTGTATGATTTGTTATGTGTGTTTTTATCTATGCTTGATATGGGTTAATTATTGTATGTTGTCACATATAAGTAGTTGATGTTGTTATGTTTAATGTTGCTTGCACATGTAAGTGTGGTGTTGATAGTCATTATTGCATTCGTGCATGGGTATAACAATTATTGATAGTTTTTCTTGTTAAGTTATCCTTGATATTGGTCATGAGTCTCCAAGGAAGGAATTGAATAGTCGGGTGCGCAAAAATGTAGCCTGTGTGTACAGGAGGCTTGAACTCATGTATGCGTTCAGGGAATCAGACCCCATGCACAAGGAAATCATAATTGGTGTGTGACACCAGGGTGGTTGTGCGCACCGTTGTGTTGTGTGATGAGTATGTTGGTGTGAGTAGTTGTTTGAGTTACTTCCGTTGCTCAAGGTTGTGTTAAAAGAGGAAAGTTAGTGTTGTGTGACTCAGTTTGAGGTTGAGCGCATTACTTCAAGTGATACTGCATAGACTAGTGTTTAGTATATAATCTACGCAGTGGATTTTTTAGAGTAGCATTGTTCAATAGTTATTGGGGATGTTACATTATGGATGGTATTAGAGCATGTTGTAAGTGTTTGTAACGAGAAACATTACAAGGTGGTAGTAGGACTTAGTTGGGAGACTGGGTACGTTACATAATCCATAAAGAGAAAAGAGAGAAGGTATGCCTTACAATGATCTATATGTTGAGTTTCTATATCCTCTCACTCCCTTTGAACAAAGTAGATAGGAGGAGAAGATTTATCTTCCTTCAAACCTCCCCTCTCTTCTACATGCAATGTCTTTCTTGTTCCTTTCACACTATTTGGTAGCCTAGAACATGTCTTCTTGATCGAAAACCTAGTTTAGTCAATTTTCCTTCATTGTGAAGAGGAGGATATGTTTGATGCAAGGGAGAAATGAGGTCTCCCTCTCAATTTACCTTCTTCATTGAAGCCTCCTTCTCCTTTCATGATAGATCCTCGTCAAATTCCCAATGCCTCAGTGTAACTGAAACCCAGTGTGATCGAGATGCCCCCAACATATCATGATTCATATTGCATTAGTTCGTGGATGAATGTAGCAGTGCACCACCCTTCATAATGTTTGGTTTACTTTCATTGAGCCTTTAGGAATTGTGAATCGATCTCCTACTGCACTAATGCTACGAGGAAAGAACATTTTCACTTTAGAGAATCCTTTGGTGTGCTTGATATCATTATATTTAACATGAGATCGTGAGTTTCCTTAAGTCTTTCTTGATATTGTTTGGAGATCAATTTCCCCCTGCAAGCTAGGGTTCTCTTATTCATTGGTTCAACATATACCCCTTTATATAGTCAAGTCTTTTCTCCTACTACAACCGCATTGATAGGTTCGACATGAAAATGTACTTCAAAATAAAAGTCTTCCCCTTGACATGCATCAAGCAATACCTCTTGAGAGGAAAAAATGAGATTACCACTACAAGACTCCATATTGAAAAATCCTGCAATTCCTCTCCTTCTTCCTTCTCTTCTTCATTTGAAATGGATTGAAAGGCAATGTACTATCTCATTATTGCATAAGCCATCACATCTCCCACATTTTCCCTTATGTACCCTTTATCTAGTAACATGAATATCTAGTGACATGAATAGGGCCTCTTTTATGCAATGAATACCATAATTATAATAACAATTACAACTTCTAAAAAAAATATTAACATTTTCTACACATCTTATCTCATAAAATTTTAAGATAATATTAACATATAAAATGAAATAAAAAAAAATTCACCATTTCTTATGTTCTTATCTTAAAACAAAAGAATGTTAATTCATTTTAACCTTACATTTATCCTTCAATCTTTTTAGGTAGACACCTTTTTCAAAGTGTAAAAAATTGAGTTTACCTTGGACTCCTTTTAGATACACCTTTTTTAAATTTGAAAAGAAGCTACTCATTAAAAAGATTTGCATTTCAAAGCATATAATGCTAACATTTCTTAATGCGTTTTTACTACGCTTTTCAACTTGCTTTCCAAGTTATCTCTTTGCTCTTTCTTTCACTAATTTCTTTAAACATACAATCAGCATGTTTGCTACATAACTTGCTTTCGAAGTTAGCTCTTTGTTCTTTCTTTTACTAATTTCTTTAAACATATAATCACCATGTTTACTACATTTGTGTCACTGTGAATGGAGTTGGCTAACTCGAGAGCAATCTTTTCTTTGGAGTTTGGTTTTTCAGGCAAAAAAAAAATAGATTTGAATTTGGTCAAATTTTTAGGGGTAGTCTGAGTTTTGCATGGATCAAAGTTCAATGCATTTCAGAAACTTATAGTAGAAGTTTTGCTTCATTTTAAACCTACCCAGATGCTCAAAAAATCTATTAAAATTATGGAATGAACTAAAATTTCATTTTAAACCAATCCAGATACTCAAAAAAATCGATTAAAATTCTGAAATGAACAAAAATTAAAAAAGACAACCCAAAACCCTACCAAAAAAATAATTCCGAAGGAAAAACTGGAAAGATTACTCCAAGTTAGGTCACTCCCACTGTGAATCCTCCCTCAAAATGTTGAATTTGAAACGTAACCTGACAAGCACGTAAGTTAAGCCTGTATAATTCCTAACATAGACTTCCCCTCTATACTTTGACTAACTCTACAAATACGTAGAATATAATGCATTTGTCACATCAATGACATCCGGGATATCAACAAGCCAAATCGAATCCAGATGTGAAACCCCGGCCACATATTTCACATCTAAATACAGTACGCGCTCAAGCCACGCTTCCAACGAATTATTCCGCCATTGACCGGGGTTGCAACGTTTTCTAAAAATCTGCTTTGCAACAGCAAACCAGTGTGAACTCCATTTGCAATGACGGTTAGAGCTTGTTTTTTGCGAATTTAAGAGATGGGCGATCTCTTGAACTTCTGTCTGTTAGCACAGTTTACACATATTATCATATCATATTGTTGTTATTGTTGAGATTGGGCAATTTTGTATCGATGGGGATTTCTTTTAGTATAGTCTGAGTTGGATTCTGAGTTGGGTTCTTGTAGTCATCGCCAAATATATCAATTTAAGCCAGAAGGAAGAGCTTTTATCATGAAAAATTGTCAGGCTATTCTCTGTGATTAATTTCTCTTCAAGAGATGGCCATGACAGCAGAGAAAGAAGAAGGGAAAGGCAGGAAGGAGGAGGAGAAACTTGGAATAAGAATTATTGACAGGCATCCCTCGCAGTCTCGTTTGGCTGAGCTTGGTATCCGGTCATGGCCCAAGTAAGTTTTTCATTTCTTATTTTCTCTGCCTTCATATTTTGGGACTCAGACATTATTGGGTGTTTCTGGTTTCTGTAAAAGAAATTACAAGTTCATCTTCACCTGGAAAATTAAATACACCTTGGGGTTTTTTTTTTTATGTCTGTTCAGTTTTTACTTCCAAATTTGGGGTTTGTATTCTTCTCAGCTATGAATAAATCTGATGTTAAAATGGATTTAGTGAATTTTATTTTGGATTCTGTGAATCACTGTTTGAAAAGATATGAAAACTTTATTTTAAAGAAAGTTTGCTGTGGTATGGTGTAATTTTGAACCTGTGTAATATGGGTGTGTTTTGCAGGTGGGGTTGTCCACCGGGCAAGTTTGCTCTGAAATATGATGCACAGGAAACGTGCTATCTTGTGAAGGGGAAGGTAAGGGTTTGCGTGAAGGGATCCTCTGATTACGTTGAGTTAACTGCAGGAGACTTAGTAGTTCTACCCAAGGGATTGAGCTGCATCTGGGACGTTTCTGTAGCTGTTGACAAGCATTACACATTTGATAACTAAATGAATACTTCACCTCTGGATTTATCTGGAAAACTGTACTGGTTGGAAGGATAATTGTAATCCTTATATGATGTTGTTCATGTATTTTCACTGCTTTTGAGTTATTATTTGATTTTTATTAATTGGAATTGAATTTTTTTATTGAATTAACCACAAAAGAGCATAAAACTATGGCTCATTTTGGGATAAAACTGTGGGCAATTTTGGGCAAAAAGTACTTATGGCCACAATATTACATCATGGGCAATCATGGGATAAAACTGTACATCATGGGCAATTATGGGATAAAACTGTGGGCAATTTTGGGCAAAAAATACTTATGGTAACAATGATACAGAAAGTTCTTAATTATACTATGGAATATAACAAAAATGTTCATAATTATACCATGGCTTATAGCAAAAGAAAAGAAAGAGTATTGGTTCACATTTAAAAGTGTTGTTTTTTTTGCTATAAATAAAAATCTGCAAATCCAATTATTTCTTATTGGATTTTGAACAAAATTAAACGGAAAAAGTCCCAAAAAACAGTCAAAAGGTAGAACGTTTAAACTACGCTATCATAAACATATAATATAAAAACACATAATATAGAAAAAAGTAAGATCATAGTAGTTTACAAATGAAAAAAAACCTGGATATTACTTAATTATAAAGCTTTTCTGGCCATGTCTGGCTTGAACATATTTTATCTTCATCTACCCTTCTACTTACCTTCTACTTGAATATCCTTAAACAAGAAAACCATCATAAAAGCTGGTTGTATGCCACTTAAGGCTGCTTCTTATGTCTACCTATTCCTAAAAAGCATACATAAGAAGCACCATGGGCACTTTCAAATTGTTAGGATATTTAGTTTTAAGTGTTAAGCATATTAAAAGTGGTTCTACTTGTTTTTGTTTATTTAATTCATCTGTTATTATTTATGGATCAGTTTCAAAGTTTTTAAGTTTTTTTTAGTAGTTACTAAAATAAAGAACTGGCAAGGAGTTTCTGTTCTAAATTTTTTTAAGTAGTTACTAAGATAAAGAACACAAAACATTGAAATTTTGGCAACGAGTTTCTCTAAACTTCTCTATGTTCTGTTAATGAAAATTGATTATTCTGAAAGTAGGCTTTGAAAACTAATATTACTCCCATCATGACAACTATTTGGAGAAATTAAACTATCATATACCCATCAACCATTGGAAGAGGTGCTCAAAAGGAACTTCATCACCAGTATGTTTAACATTCACTTAGTAAGAGGGACTTGAACGATTCTTAAAAGTTAAGGAGTTAACCCGTAATAGATAAACTCGTGCATGATTGGACTTTCTAGTTTTTGGAGGTTTTTTATACCTTCAATTTTACTCATTTACTTGAAGTGTTCTATAAGTAAATTTTACTCATTTACATACAGTATTCCGTTATTTATAAAAGGGAATTGTAAAGTTGAAATGATTGTTAGGAAGCTTTTAAGTATTTATTGATATGGCCATTTGAGTTTTCTATAACTTCAAGTCTACTTATTTGCATAAAGTATTAAAAGGAATTATGAAGTTGAAACGATTGGCAATATGAAGCTTTTAACTTTTTATTGATATGGAAATCTGTAGAATGTGTTCATGTAGGAGTATGCATACATTTTTTAAAATTAGCTTGGGGACCGTGGAGCACATATGCATTTCTTTTAAACTAGCTTTAAGCATTTCCAAACCACCACATAAACTTGCTAAGTATTCAGCCAAGTCATATTTAAAGGAACACACATGTTCTAGGAGCATGTGTGCATTAATAATGTGTAGACATTCCTTTATGTATGAATTATAAAATAAGCTACATGTTCTTTATTCTATCACAATTGCACTATGTGTTATGGAGAAGAAGAAAACATGTTTTGGGAGTAGTGTACAGTGGATTTGACAATGACTAGGATAAGGAAGGTTGTTATAGCCACTATTCATTGTTTCTAGGGATTGTAGAGATATTTTTTTTGGTTATTTTTTCAAATTCAATGTAGGTTTATTTATGTAACTATTATGTTTATACTTCTTAAATTCTACAAATTAAGAAAGGAAATAAAATTGTTTTAGTCTTGTTTAAGTGTTGAACTGGATTGGATCACTAAATTGTTTGTCATCTATCTCGATCCTTTCAGAGTGGAAAATATGGGAGGAATAAGTTTGTAGGGCCATGTTAGTGGCAGGTCCTAGTTTGGAAAATTGGGGTCAGGAACCTTCCAAAGCCATTTTGAGGCATCGAACAACATTTTTAGGGGTTAAAACTTTTTCAGTATGTCATGGACCCCATGACGCTATTCTACACATCAAGACCTTTCTAATGGTGCAAAAATCGCATCAATCGGAGCTCGTATGCAAAAGTTGTGCCTCCTGCAAGTTGACCTACCGTGTTGACCACAATGGTACGGAAGGATGCCACGTCAACCCCTTTTACTTATGCATATGGGGCTAGCCATGTGAGGGATTTGAAGAAGATTCTAGAAGGTTCAAAACCCTACCTCAAATGAGGGTTGAGGAAGTTAAAAACCTATCTCTAGATGGCTATCAGACTATGGTAAATATCGAGATACTAGGTTACCAACTGAAGAAATTCCCAACTGTAACCCCCAACCACTAGTTGGAGATGGAATCAGTGACTTTCACAATGACATTGAAACATTGAGAAGCCTAATTAGTTATTTTAGAAGCTCTAGGGAGCCAACACACCTTTCCCTCACTAAAATTCCTTGAGACTGTTGCATCTTCCATTGCCCATGCCCAAGGGAAATTATCTAATATTTCTTGTAACAACCCCAATTTTACTGCCCACAAATTTAATATATTTTCATAAATGTGATTTAGGCTGGTGAGCTTATATGTTTTGGATGAAGATCCTATACAAATTAATATGACGAGGGGACAAACTATGTATTTTGTACATTTAAAATCTTAATAAAAATAACAATCGTTAGCTGCAATACGAGCGGGATGGTAATGATGAGGGGCTATGATTCCATAAGAGAGGTGGCTAAAGGGGGTCCAAGGGGTTATGCATAACTCTTAATTCAATGATTTTCATATTAATGTTTATCCCCTTTAAATGATCAAAAGAGATATTAAATTGATGTAAGAATGGCTGGTAGGAAAAGTTAACTCACTAATTTATGATAGCATGGGTTGAGTACAACTACTTTTTGAGAAATGTGAAAGTCAAGATTGCATGAGAAGAAAAGAAATTTCGAATGGGTTTTTGACCTAGTTTTTACATGCTGACTTTGGGCAACAAGAGGAGAGATGGGTGTGGGGAAAGAGTGCCAACCATGTTGTGTTTGAGAACAACCATAAGAGGGATGAATTTTGTGCCAAGAGAAAGGTTGTATGCCTATATTTGATATTTTCCTATTGAGTAAATGGCTCAAGACCCTTAAGAAGGCTAGCGTGAGCATTCGTGGAACAACTAAGAGTTTATGGAGTCCCCAATTATGAGATTTCCTAGCCAATCAGAGCCTTGGAGGGAAGTGGGAAGGCCCGAGAGACTATGTGGAAAAGAAGGGGGATCCCATTCCTTGATTTGTGTAGGTTGAAGGGAAAAGTGATGGTGGAATGAAACTATTTTTCTGGTTTTTTGGGATGTTGTGTGAAGAGTGGACAACCAAGAGGACTAGACCTCTTTGTGGACTCATAGCTCCAACTCGGGGGTGTATTGTTGTTGAGATATGATGAACAACAAATCTTATGGCTAGGAAGAATGTCCCTTATATGCATCCAATTAGTTCTTCATAACCAATTTTTTTTTTTATTGTGTCTTATCTATGCTTATTCAACTATGTAAATCATTCTATTGAATGTTGTGTGTTTGTTGGTTAATTGCATTCATGGTTTTTATATATGTTGTTAATTTCATGAGGAAATTAGGGATTGTTTCCCCGCGTTAGATTTTATATCTTGTTAGGGTGTATTAATTCATTTTAGCAAGTAAGATATTTTACGATTAGTGTCAAAGTAGAAGGATGTAGCATTGGGGCCTACGGGCTCTGTTATAGAACAACTAGGTTGAAATCCATGTGGAATTTGGGTAAAAATCTATTTCACTTAGCTTGAGAAATCAAGGTCAAAACCCCTCGAAATTCAATTTTTGTAATTCGATTTTTGGTGCAAAGGTTTATTCAGGTAGCTAAGGGGTCAATCTTGGGCTAGGGAGTTGAGCATGGAAATTCACAGCAATTGCAAATTCGTGATCTTGATGTTCGACAATATAGGTATTCCAATAGAGAATTAACACCTTCAGTAACCACTCACACAACCAAATCCAATATCAACACATCGATGTTTTGACATGGTAAAAATCTTACGATAAAACATCCAGTACCCCAACCAACATGGCCACTTCGAGAATTTATTAATGCAAAGAAAAAGATTATATAGATATTTACAAGAGAGTTTCTCACAATCAATCATTGACAAATGACCCTCCATACTCTTTAAATAGAGATCATGGACAATTGGGTTTTAATCCACGGATCAATGTAGTCAATAAGATTCAAGAGAATATGAACCATCATATCACTCTATGTCGGGAACATATTGTGACCATCATATTTCCTAACTAGAAATACATATTAATGCATACTAAATAAACACACTAAGAAACAAACTTTTACCTAATGACACATTAGAGTAAGTTGATATTAACTAACTCCTAAGTATCTAAATATCCTAACATCCCCCTTTAATAACAACGTAGGATATGATTGAAGGATTTACAAAGATGACACAATAGGAGAAGAAATGAAGCATTAGAGTCTATCCCCCTTAATGACAACTTCTTGAACTCCTAACATATATCTAAGTATGGAGAACTTCGCTTTTCCAAGAGACTTTGTGAAAATTTCTGCAACTTGATCTTTTGTAGGATAAAAGACAACTTCAATAACTCGATCATGAATGAGATTTTTGATGAAGTGCATGTGTAGCTCGATGTATTTTATGGGTTGATATTGAACTGAGTATTTGGAAATCTTGATGGTCCTCTGATTGCTGCACTAGAGGGTTGTTTGATGTTGTTGTTAGAATACAAACTATGAAAGGATCTATTGAAACCATAAGGCTTCTTGAATTGCATTAATTGTTACTCAGTACTCTGCTTCTACTGAAGAAAGAGAAATAACATGTTGTTTCTTACAAGCCCATGTGATAGGTCCTGAACCAAGGATGAAAAAATAAACTGTAGTAGACTTTCAATCATCAGGGTTGCTGACCTAATCTGAATCAGTGAAACCAACCAATAAAGGAGTCCCCCCTGAGTTGTAATGTATATTGAACTGAACTATACCCCGAACATACCAAAGTATCTTCTTAGTTGATTTCCAATGGCTTTCATGGGGTGTTTTCATACACCGAGCAACAAGACCAACAACAAAGGAAATATTAGGATGAGTATGAGTCAAGTATAAGAGGCTACCAACTAATTGACGGTACAAAGTGGCATCAACTTCGGAAGAAGTACAAGTGGCAACAATATTGACTCTAGATTGGAGGGGAGAAGGTATTGGTTTACAATCTTCCATGTGAAAGCAACGAAGAAGGTCACAAGCATACTTAGACTGGGAAAGAAAAATTCCTTCCATGGTTTGCAAAACTTGGAGGCCAAGGAAATAATGCAAAAATCCTATGTCTGTCATTTCAAATTTATTCTTAAGGTTGTATTTCACACGGTTTAAAAGTCTAGGGTCACTATCAATGAGGATAATATCATCAACATAAATGAAAATGATTATAAGATGGATTCCTACTTTCTTGGTATAGGAATTTGGATTAGAATGGCACTTAGAAAATTCGGTGTCAAGAAGAAAGTTGTCCATTTTGGCATACAAGCTCGGGAAGCTTACTTAAGACCATAAACAGATTTATTAAGGTGACAAACAAGGCTAGAGTCATTTTGTAAATAGCCAGGAGGTTGTTCCATGCATATTTCATCTTGTAAATCCCCATGCAAGAAGGCGGATTTGAGATCCATTTGATGGACCGCCCATTTATGTGAGGATGCAAGGGATAGAACAAGGAGGCTGGAATTCATTTTGTCTAAAAGGGAAAGTGTTTCATCATAGTCAATTCCTTCAACTTGGGAGAATACTTTAGCAAGTAACTGAGCCTTGTGTCTTTCAACACTTCCATCTGCTGCATACTTAGCTCAGTAGACCCGTTTACTTCTGAGAAGTTTTCTTCCTTTCGGAAGAGGTATAGGATCCCAAGTATTGTTCGTTATTAAATAGTGATACTCTTCATTCATTGTTTTATCCCATTCTAGATTACTTGAAGCTTCCTCCAATGTATTTGGATCACGAGTCTCTGAAACTTGAGCCAAAACAGAAGAGGCTTGCTGGAACTGTGAATGTGCCTGGCACTAATATAAAGGATCAATGGAAAGATCACCAACTGCTTCTCATGTTGAACAGACCCATATAGGAAGTGATGGTGTTGCTATAGGTTCATGTTCAATGGAATCATGTGGAGGAAGGTGAGAAAGTGGAGGTGGATTTTCATCCTCACTATCATCATTTGAAGAAGAAGCAACTAGAATATGAATAGAAGAAGGAAAAAATATCAAAGATGGATCGCAAGCTGAAGAAGACAAAAATGTTGAATTAGGCTCATAGGCCAAGATATTTTCATCAAATTTAACATCTATTCTAATAACAATTTCATTAAAATGTGGTTGAACAAGTTTGTAACCTTTGAAATCTTCAGAGTAAACAAAAAATATACAATTCTCACTTTTAGGTTGCAATGCTTTCCTTTTCTCACCAGGAAAGTGATCCCATGCTATACTACCAGATACATGAAATCAATGTACATATGGCTTAAGTTTAGTCCATGCTTCTTCCGGTGTTATATTTTAAGATCCTTAATGGGAGTGTGATTTATTATGTAATTTGCACAGTTAATGGATTCCACCCTATAATTTAGACTTAATCCCTTAGATAGGATCATACAATTAGTGTTGGGATGCAGTGGGAAGAATCAGGTTTCATCATTAAATCACCAACAAAACCTTAAATATACTGTCCCTTTCAGCATCACCCAAAAGAAGGCGAATTCTCACCCAAGTTACCTGTGGGGACTATAAGAACCAGGTTTCTACATTCATGGAAGAATGGGAGACATTCATCATATTCATCATAATTAATATTCATTCATTAAACCATTAATCATGTGTGCAAAAACATCATATAACATATTCATATTAATCATTCATTTTTTCTAACCAACTACATATTTATACTTTTATATTACGACTTATCCCATTACAATTTGGACAAATTTTCTAACTACTTCTAACTAACTTCTACCTTTCACACGCACTAGCCCCTAAAAATGCATTAACTATGTTCATTTCTTCCACGTGCATTGCTCTTTAGCCAATTTGTCACATAGTTTTCTCTTGTGCTATTCCCAAAAAAATTCCCAAAATTTCCTACTCGAACATGCCCCCAACACTCACATGTGGCTCGTCCCAAGCCACTTCATGCCTTTTTCCACATCTCGATGAACTTTTGGAACATTTCTCTTGTAGTCACAAACTTTTCCTATACTTGGGTTTCCTGCTACAAAATTTCCTAAGTTGTCTCTGTAGTAATGCGGGTCTTCAGCTTCTCTACATTCTCTTGCACCACCTACTTCACGATGTCTTACGCAACTACAAGTTCTTATGTTACCCAAAATGCTTCCTCCCACAACTTCTCTATCTTCTGTGCGTGAGCCTGTTGTTCTATTCTCATTTTTTTTTATGTCTAAGTACAACTTCCTATTCTTTGTGATTGCAACCATGTTTTCTGTTGGTGTCATAGTTCTCATAGTCTCTTTAAACTTTTGTGCCTCCTCCAGCGCAGCCTACAACTTCTTCCCTATTCCTTGTAGCTCTGCATTTTCTATTAGTCAATTCCATACTTGTGAGTCCATACTTGTGTGCTTTATTCATACAACTTGGCACACTCCTCCTCTAAGCTCTTGATACTTTCTATTGTTTTCATCATTGTCTTCTCTCTTTGCTCCCTTTCCTCAGGCGGAGTTCCTGGCATTGTGCATGCTTCTATGTCTATGATCTTCGCATGGAATCCTTGAATGGATTCACTAACATTCGACACTTGTTTTTATAGTGGAGTGTCAAATTCCATTGGTATCTCTGGGAAATTCTTGTCCACTTCCTGCAATGCATTTTTCAACCTCCTGCTCTTTGTTCAGTCTCATCCCACTCCATCATAAATTTGTTGTATTCTATATGCAATGTTTCCTTATCATTTTTTAATTTATTCAATTTTATTGCCGTCGAATCTATGTGAAAATTTATCTCCCGCGTGACACTTATCTGCAAACCCTTTAATACATTCATTGACAACTGTGACAAGACAAATTCAATATGACTTAATTCTTTTTCTTGATCCTGCATCTCTGTCAATGGGAACTCTATAGCCCCCGATGATATATTTATTATTTGAAGCTCTACTGATACTTCTGATGGGTGGGAGGTCGTCGGTCTTGCTTCTATCATCTTTGTTGTACTCTTCTTCTACTCTTCCTCTGATCTTTTCTTTGGTGTTATTTTGGCTACTTCCAAAATATAAAATAATGAATCTATCTGCTCATGCACATATGTTTTTATCTCTTCTTATTTCCATGCTGACATTGAAACAATTCATCTATCACTTCCTTTTCTTGATTGCCTATCTTCTCTAAGTAATCTTTTGTCAGGGCTTGAGTGGCCACTTCCTTGAGTGCTTTCCTCTTCTTCCATTGGTGTACCAGCTTCCCCTTATCATGCTCTTTCCTCTTCTCTCCAGGGCATGATACTTTCTTCTATGTTTCTCTTGTGCCATTTCCTTCTCCTTCATCATCATCTTCTTCTTCTTATCCATATTTTTTTGGCTCATTCTATGATGGTTGTATTTTTGGCTGCTCTGTTTTTGGTACTAGGGTTTTCCATTCTTCTTCCCAATATTCCAAAATATGCCCAACCTCATCTTCTATCAACCTGTATCTGCTCAATAACCACTATTGATCTAGGTCCCTCTTGGCTTGAATATACATGTGGTGTCTTCCTTCTTTAAAATGTGCAATCCCCATGTATGCTTACACTACCTGCGGTAGTATGTGTAGTGTATATTGAATTATCTACCGAAATACCTCTTTGTAAGCATATAAAGTAATGTCATTATCCAACTATCTTTCCGTGTGCATCGTATGCCACAAGTTCACATGTCTCACTATCAAACATGGTTTCTTTGCATCTCCCAGAAATTGAGTGTCCTCCGAATCTCTCCAAGCCACTAATGCAATCAATATCAATAGCCATGCACAATGGAATTCTATTCCCTTATCTCATGCTTACATGCAGTCCATCAAAAAATGGTTCAATAGGAACAACACACAGTTCAATTGTACTCCTGCAAAAGACTTTTCAGTTGCTTCTATTACACCTGCTCGTACTTGATCTTTGCGACATTTCCTCAACAACTTCTAGGCCAACACCTATGTCGTGAAGCTGACTGTATCATTATTAATACTTACAATGTCTAAACTGCATGCTCCTCTGAATGTGTCATATTTGTCCTTCATTCTTTCTTCCAGTGCCTTCTCCTTTGACTTGTCTATGAATAATGGTATTAGGTCTTCCCCTATTGCTTGTAACTCGATGATTCACATGATGAGTTCAGTTTCTATCGACACTTGCCTATCCAACCATTAAAATCATCCATGGATGCAATTGAGCAATAAATTGAAACAAATATTTATCTCTGCGCTCCTGCCAAAATGTAGAATGTCTGACAGATTGAAAATGCATGTTTTCTCCAGCCCTACTACCCATTGCTGTGGCTCTATTATTACTGCCTATGAATCCTAGGTGATCTTTACGGTCCTATACTTATCTAGTGCCAACTATGGATTTTTTTTTATATCTATTAAGTCATGGTCTACATACGTCAGATTCCCTCCCGTTCCTAACATATCCTCTTCAATTATTACCCCCAGTGGGATATCTGGTTCAACAAGTTCATACTTCATTTTTTTCGTAGCTTAACCTACTTTGTTTTTTACTTCCTTGGTGGTGCATAATCCTTTGGAAAGTTAACCAGGCTTGGCCCTAACGTTGATGCTCATAGAGTTTCCTTGAATACAAGCATTGATTTCTTGGTCCACTGTTCCTTCTACTATGATGAAGCTTCTCCTATCTTTAGTGGTGTCATTTCTCTCTGCAACTAACTCACATCTCCAACTTTAATTCTTGGCTCTTTTAAACTTGCTCAACTCATTCTATCTCTCTAAAATGCTCGAACAATAATAACCTTTTCTTGTCAACCCTATCTCTATCGTTCTATATTATTTTATAGCATGTCACTAGTTGTTTCTATTCTTCTTCATGACCGAATATGTAGTCTATTCCACTTACATTCACCTTCAATTATTTCCCTAACTCTTCATTAACTTCATTTCCTCCAATGGATCATATGCTATATTTTCCAACCTATCAAACTCCTCTCGTCATTTTTCATTTATGATTACGTGACTCCATTACCTCACCGTCATG
>ML795894.1:592996-639977 GCA_009831015.1 Picea engelmannii
GTGACTTTCATAAAATATAAGTGTTCTTTATGTGCTTGTATGATTTGTTATGTGTGTTTTTATCTATGCTTGATATGGGTTAATTATTGTATGTTGTCACATATAAGTAGTTGATGTTGTTATGTTTAATGTTGCTTGCACATGTAAGTGTGGTGTTGATAGTCATTATTGCATTCGTGCATGGGTATAACAATTATTGATAGTTTTTCTTGTTAAGTTATCCTTGATATTGGTCATGAGTCTCCAAGGAAGGAATTGAATAGTCGGGTGCGCAAAAATGTAGCCTGTGTGTACAGGAGGCTTGAACTCATGTATGCGTTCAGGGAATCAGACCCCATGCACAAGGAAATCATAATTGGTGTGTGACACCAGGGTGGTTGTGCGCACCGTTGTGTTGTGTGATGAGTATGTTGGTGTGAGTAGTTGTTTGAGTTACTTCCGTTGCTCAAGGTTGTGTTAAAAGAGGAAAGTTAGTGTTGTGTGACTCAGTTTGAGGTTGAGCGCATTACTTCAAGTGATACTGCATAGACTAGTGTTTAGTATATAATCTACGCAGTGGATTTTTTAGAGTAGCATTGTTCAATAGTTATTGGGGATGTTACATTATGGATGGTATTAGAGCATGTTGTAAGTGTTTGTAACGAGAAACATTACAAGGTGGTAGTAGGACTTAGTTGGGAGACTGGGTACGTTACATAATCCATAAAGAGAAAAGAGAGAAGGTATGCCTTACAATGATCTATATGTTGAGTTTCTATATCCTCTCACTCCCTTTGAACAAAGTAGATAGGAGGAGAAGATTTATCTTCCTTCAAACCTCCCCTCTCTTCTACATGCAATGTCTTTCTTGTTCCTTTCACACTATTTGGTAGCCTAGAACATGTCTTCTTGATCGAAAACCTAGTTTAGTCAATTTTCCTTCATTGTGAAGAGGAGGATATGTTTGATGCAAGGGAGAAATGAGGTCTCCCTCTCAATTTACCTTCTTCATTGAAGCCTCCTTCTCCTTTCATGATAGATCCTCGTCAAATTCCCAATGCCTCAGTGTAACTGAAACCCAGTGTGATCGAGATGCCCCCAACATATCATGATTCATATTGCATTAGTTCGTGGATGAATGTAGCAGTGCACCACCCTTCATAATGTTTGGTTTACTTTCATTGAGCCTTTAGGAATTGTGAATCGATCTCCTACTGCACTAATGCTACGAGGAAAGAACATTTTCACTTTAGAGAATCCTTTGGTGTGCTTGATATCATTATATTTAACATGAGATCGTGAGTTTCCTTAAGTCTTTCTTGATATTGTTTGGAGATCAATTTCCCCCTGCAAGCTAGGGTTCTCTTATTCATTGGTTCAACATATACCCCTTTATATAGTCAAGTCTTTTCTCCTACTACAACCGCATTGATAGGTTCGACATGAAAATGTACTTCAAAATAAAAGTCTTCCCCTTGACATGCATCAAGCAATACCTCTTGAGAGGAAAAAATGAGATTACCACTACAAGACTCCATATTGAAAAATCCTGCAATTCCTCTCCTTCTTCCTTCTCTTCTTCATTTGAAATGGATTGAAAGGCAATGTACTATCTCATTATTGCATAAGCCATCACATCTCCCACATTTTCCCTTATGTACCCTTTATCTAGTAACATGAATATCTAGTGACATGAATAGGGCCTCTTTTATGCAATGAATACCATAATTATAATAACAATTACAACTTCTAAAAAAAATATTAACATTTTCTACACATCTTATCTCATAAAATTTTAAGATAATATTAACATATAAAATGAAATAAAAAAAAATTCACCATTTCTTATGTTCTTATCTTAAAACAAAAGAATGTTAATTCATTTTAACCTTACATTTATCCTTCAATCTTTTTAGGTAGACACCTTTTTCAAAGTGTAAAAAATTGAGTTTACCTTGGACTCCTTTTAGATACACCTTTTTTAAATTTGAAAAGAAGCTACTCATTAAAAAGATTTGCATTTCAAAGCATATAATGCTAACATTTCTTAATGCGTTTTTACTACGCTTTTCAACTTGCTTTCCAAGTTATCTCTTTGCTCTTTCTTTCACTAATTTCTTTAAACATACAATCAGCATGTTTGCTACATAACTTGCTTTCGAAGTTAGCTCTTTGTTCTTTCTTTTACTAATTTCTTTAAACATATAATCACCATGTTTACTACATTTGTGTCACTGTGAATGGAGTTGGCTAACTCGAGAGCAATCTTTTCTTTGGAGTTTGGTTTTTCAGGCAAAAAAAAAATAGATTTGAATTTGGTCAAATTTTTAGGGGTAGTCTGAGTTTTGCATGGATCAAAGTTCAATGCATTTCAGAAACTTATAGTAGAAGTTTTGCTTCATTTTAAACCTACCCAGATGCTCAAAAAATCTATTAAAATTATGGAATGAACTAAAATTTCATTTTAAACCAATCCAGATACTCAAAAAAATCGATTAAAATTCTGAAATGAACAAAAATTAAAAAAGACAACCCAAAACCCTACCAAAAAAATAATTCCGAAGGAAAAACTGGAAAGATTACTCCAAGTTAGGTCACTCCCACTGTGAATCCTCCCTCAAAATGTTGAATTTGAAACGTAACCTGACAAGCACGTAAGTTAAGCCTGTATAATTCCTAACATAGACTTCCCCTCTATACTTTGACTAACTCTACAAATACGTAGAATATAATGCATTTGTCACATCAATGACATCCGGGATATCAACAAGCCAAATCGAATCCAGATGTGAAACCCCGGCCACATATTTCACATCTAAATACAGTACGCGCTCAAGCCACGCTTCCAACGAATTATTCCGCCATTGACCGGGGTTGCAACGTTTTCTAAAAATCTGCTTTGCAACAGCAAACCAGTGTGAACTCCATTTGCAATGACGGTTAGAGCTTGTTTTTTGCGAATTTAAGAGATGGGCGATCTCTTGAACTTCTGTCTGTTAGCACAGTTTACACATATTATCATATCATATTGTTGTTATTGTTGAGATTGGGCAATTTTGTATCGATGGGGATTTCTTTTAGTATAGTCTGAGTTGGATTCTGAGTTGGGTTCTTGTAGTCATCGCCAAATATATCAATTTAAGCCAGAAGGAAGAGCTTTTATCATGAAAAATTGTCAGGCTATTCTCTGTGATTAATTTCTCTTCAAGAGATGGCCATGACAGCAGAGAAAGAAGAAGGGAAAGGCAGGAAGGAGGAGGAGAAACTTGGAATAAGAATTATTGACAGGCATCCCTCGCAGTCTCGTTTGGCTGAGCTTGGTATCCGGTCATGGCCCAAGTAAGTTTTTCATTTCTTATTTTCTCTGCCTTCATATTTTGGGACTCAGACATTATTGGGTGTTTCTGGTTTCTGTAAAAGAAATTACAAGTTCATCTTCACCTGGAAAATTAAATACACCTTGGGGTTTTTTTTTTTATGTCTGTTCAGTTTTTACTTCCAAATTTGGGGTTTGTATTCTTCTCAGCTATGAATAAATCTGATGTTAAAATGGATTTAGTGAATTTTATTTTGGATTCTGTGAATCACTGTTTGAAAAGATATGAAAACTTTATTTTAAAGAAAGTTTGCTGTGGTATGGTGTAATTTTGAACCTGTGTAATATGGGTGTGTTTTGCAGGTGGGGTTGTCCACCGGGCAAGTTTGCTCTGAAATATGATGCACAGGAAACGTGCTATCTTGTGAAGGGGAAGGTAAGGGTTTGCGTGAAGGGATCCTCTGATTACGTTGAGTTAACTGCAGGAGACTTAGTAGTTCTACCCAAGGGATTGAGCTGCATCTGGGACGTTTCTGTAGCTGTTGACAAGCATTACACATTTGATAACTAAATGAATACTTCACCTCTGGATTTATCTGGAAAACTGTACTGGTTGGAAGGATAATTGTAATCCTTATATGATGTTGTTCATGTATTTTCACTGCTTTTGAGTTATTATTTGATTTTTATTAATTGGAATTGAATTTTTTTATTGAATTAACCACAAAAGAGCATAAAACTATGGCTCATTTTGGGATAAAACTGTGGGCAATTTTGGGCAAAAAGTACTTATGGCCACAATATTACATCATGGGCAATCATGGGATAAAACTGTACATCATGGGCAATTATGGGATAAAACTGTGGGCAATTTTGGGCAAAAAATACTTATGGTAACAATGATACAGAAAGTTCTTAATTATACTATGGAATATAACAAAAATGTTCATAATTATACCATGGCTTATAGCAAAAGAAAAGAAAGAGTATTGGTTCACATTTAAAAGTGTTGTTTTTTTTGCTATAAATAAAAATCTGCAAATCCAATTATTTCTTATTGGATTTTGAACAAAATTAAACGGAAAAAGTCCCAAAAAACAGTCAAAAGGTAGAACGTTTAAACTACGCTATCATAAACATATAATATAAAAACACATAATATAGAAAAAAGTAAGATCATAGTAGTTTACAAATGAAAAAAAACCTGGATATTACTTAATTATAAAGCTTTTCTGGCCATGTCTGGCTTGAACATATTTTATCTTCATCTACCCTTCTACTTACCTTCTACTTGAATATCCTTAAACAAGAAAACCATCATAAAAGCTGGTTGTATGCCACTTAAGGCTGCTTCTTATGTCTACCTATTCCTAAAAAGCATACATAAGAAGCACCATGGGCACTTTCAAATTGTTAGGATATTTAGTTTTAAGTGTTAAGCATATTAAAAGTGGTTCTACTTGTTTTTGTTTATTTAATTCATCTGTTATTATTTATGGATCAGTTTCAAAGTTTTTAAGTTTTTTTTAGTAGTTACTAAAATAAAGAACTGGCAAGGAGTTTCTGTTCTAAATTTTTTTAAGTAGTTACTAAGATAAAGAACACAAAACATTGAAATTTTGGCAACGAGTTTCTCTAAACTTCTCTATGTTCTGTTAATGAAAATTGATTATTCTGAAAGTAGGCTTTGAAAACTAATATTACTCCCATCATGACAACTATTTGGAGAAATTAAACTATCATATACCCATCAACCATTGGAAGAGGTGCTCAAAAGGAACTTCATCACCAGTATGTTTAACATTCACTTAGTAAGAGGGACTTGAACGATTCTTAAAAGTTAAGGAGTTAACCCGTAATAGATAAACTCGTGCATGATTGGACTTTCTAGTTTTTGGAGGTTTTTTATACCTTCAATTTTACTCATTTACTTGAAGTGTTCTATAAGTAAATTTTACTCATTTACATACAGTATTCCGTTATTTATAAAAGGGAATTGTAAAGTTGAAATGATTGTTAGGAAGCTTTTAAGTATTTATTGATATGGCCATTTGAGTTTTCTATAACTTCAAGTCTACTTATTTGCATAAAGTATTAAAAGGAATTATGAAGTTGAAACGATTGGCAATATGAAGCTTTTAACTTTTTATTGATATGGAAATCTGTAGAATGTGTTCATGTAGGAGTATGCATACATTTTTTAAAATTAGCTTGGGGACCGTGGAGCACATATGCATTTCTTTTAAACTAGCTTTAAGCATTTCCAAACCACCACATAAACTTGCTAAGTATTCAGCCAAGTCATATTTAAAGGAACACACATGTTCTAGGAGCATGTGTGCATTAATAATGTGTAGACATTCCTTTATGTATGAATTATAAAATAAGCTACATGTTCTTTATTCTATCACAATTGCACTATGTGTTATGGAGAAGAAGAAAACATGTTTTGGGAGTAGTGTACAGTGGATTTGACAATGACTAGGATAAGGAAGGTTGTTATAGCCACTATTCATTGTTTCTAGGGATTGTAGAGATATTTTTTTTGGTTATTTTTTCAAATTCAATGTAGGTTTATTTATGTAACTATTATGTTTATACTTCTTAAATTCTACAAATTAAGAAAGGAAATAAAATTGTTTTAGTCTTGTTTAAGTGTTGAACTGGATTGGATCACTAAATTGTTTGTCATCTATCTCGATCCTTTCAGAGTGGAAAATATGGGAGGAATAAGTTTGTAGGGCCATGTTAGTGGCAGGTCCTAGTTTGGAAAATTGGGGTCAGGAACCTTCCAAAGCCATTTTGAGGCATCGAACAACATTTTTAGGGGTTAAAACTTTTTCAGTATGTCATGGACCCCATGACGCTATTCTACACATCAAGACCTTTCTAATGGTGCAAAAATCGCATCAATCGGAGCTCGTATGCAAAAGTTGTGCCTCCTGCAAGTTGACCTACCGTGTTGACCACAATGGTACGGAAGGATGCCACGTCAACCCCTTTTACTTATGCATATGGGGCTAGCCATGTGAGGGATTTGAAGAAGATTCTAGAAGGTTCAAAACCCTACCTCAAATGAGGGTTGAGGAAGTTAAAAACCTATCTCTAGATGGCTATCAGACTATGGTAAATATCGAGATACTAGGTTACCAACTGAAGAAATTCCCAACTGTAACCCCCAACCACTAGTTGGAGATGGAATCAGTGACTTTCACAATGACATTGAAACATTGAGAAGCCTAATTAGTTATTTTAGAAGCTCTAGGGAGCCAACACACCTTTCCCTCACTAAAATTCCTTGAGACTGTTGCATCTTCCATTGCCCATGCCCAAGGGAAATTATCTAATATTTCTTGTAACAACCCCAATTTTACTGCCCACAAATTTAATATATTTTCATAAATGTGATTTAGGCTGGTGAGCTTATATGTTTTGGATGAAGATCCTATACAAATTAATATGACGAGGGGACAAACTATGTATTTTGTACATTTAAAATCTTAATAAAAATAACAATCGTTAGCTGCAATACGAGCGGGATGGTAATGATGAGGGGCTATGATTCCATAAGAGAGGTGGCTAAAGGGGGTCCAAGGGGTTATGCATAACTCTTAATTCAATGATTTTCATATTAATGTTTATCCCCTTTAAATGATCAAAAGAGATATTAAATTGATGTAAGAATGGCTGGTAGGAAAAGTTAACTCACTAATTTATGATAGCATGGGTTGAGTACAACTACTTTTTGAGAAATGTGAAAGTCAAGATTGCATGAGAAGAAAAGAAATTTCGAATGGGTTTTTGACCTAGTTTTTACATGCTGACTTTGGGCAACAAGAGGAGAGATGGGTGTGGGGAAAGAGTGCCAACCATGTTGTGTTTGAGAACAACCATAAGAGGGATGAATTTTGTGCCAAGAGAAAGGTTGTATGCCTATATTTGATATTTTCCTATTGAGTAAATGGCTCAAGACCCTTAAGAAGGCTAGCGTGAGCATTCGTGGAACAACTAAGAGTTTATGGAGTCCCCAATTATGAGATTTCCTAGCCAATCAGAGCCTTGGAGGGAAGTGGGAAGGCCCGAGAGACTATGTGGAAAAGAAGGGGGATCCCATTCCTTGATTTGTGTAGGTTGAAGGGAAAAGTGATGGTGGAATGAAACTATTTTTCTGGTTTTTTGGGATGTTGTGTGAAGAGTGGACAACCAAGAGGACTAGACCTCTTTGTGGACTCATAGCTCCAACTCGGGGGTGTATTGTTGTTGAGATATGATGAACAACAAATCTTATGGCTAGGAAGAATGTCCCTTATATGCATCCAATTAGTTCTTCATAACCAATTTTTTTTTTTATTGTGTCTTATCTATGCTTATTCAACTATGTAAATCATTCTATTGAATGTTGTGTGTTTGTTGGTTAATTGCATTCATGGTTTTTATATATGTTGTTAATTTCATGAGGAAATTAGGGATTGTTTCCCCGCGTTAGATTTTATATCTTGTTAGGGTGTATTAATTCATTTTAGCAAGTAAGATATTTTACGATTAGTGTCAAAGTAGAAGGATGTAGCATTGGGGCCTACGGGCTCTGTTATAGAACAACTAGGTTGAAATCCATGTGGAATTTGGGTAAAAATCTATTTCACTTAGCTTGAGAAATCAAGGTCAAAACCCCTCGAAATTCAATTTTTGTAATTCGATTTTTGGTGCAAAGGTTTATTCAGGTAGCTAAGGGGTCAATCTTGGGCTAGGGAGTTGAGCATGGAAATTCACAGCAATTGCAAATTCGTGATCTTGATGTTCGACAATATAGGTATTCCAATAGAGAATTAACACCTTCAGTAACCACTCACACAACCAAATCCAATATCAACACATCGATGTTTTGACATGGTAAAAATCTTACGATAAAACATCCAGTACCCCAACCAACATGGCCACTTCGAGAATTTATTAATGCAAAGAAAAAGATTATATAGATATTTACAAGAGAGTTTCTCACAATCAATCATTGACAAATGACCCTCCATACTCTTTAAATAGAGATCATGGACAATTGGGTTTTAATCCACGGATCAATGTAGTCAATAAGATTCAAGAGAATATGAACCATCATATCACTCTATGTCGGGAACATATTGTGACCATCATATTTCCTAACTAGAAATACATATTAATGCATACTAAATAAACACACTAAGAAACAAACTTTTACCTAATGACACATTAGAGTAAGTTGATATTAACTAACTCCTAAGTATCTAAATATCCTAACATCCCCCTTTAATAACAACGTAGGATATGATTGAAGGATTTACAAAGATGACACAATAGGAGAAGAAATGAAGCATTAGAGTCTATCCCCCTTAATGACAACTTCTTGAACTCCTAACATATATCTAAGTATGGAGAACTTCGCTTTTCCAAGAGACTTTGTGAAAATTTCTGCAACTTGATCTTTTGTAGGATAAAAGACAACTTCAATAACTCGATCATGAATGAGATTTTTGATGAAGTGCATGTGTAGCTCGATGTATTTTATGGGTTGATATTGAACTGAGTATTTGGAAATCTTGATGGTCCTCTGATTGCTGCACTAGAGGGTTGTTTGATGTTGTTGTTAGAATACAAACTATGAAAGGATCTATTGAAACCATAAGGCTTCTTGAATTGCATTAATTGTTACTCAGTACTCTGCTTCTACTGAAGAAAGAGAAATAACATGTTGTTTCTTACAAGCCCATGTGATAGGTCCTGAACCAAGGATGAAAAAATAAACTGTAGTAGACTTTCAATCATCAGGGTTGCTGACCTAATCTGAATCAGTGAAACCAACCAATAAAGGAGTCCCCCCTGAGTTGTAATGTATATTGAACTGAACTATACCCCGAACATACCAAAGTATCTTCTTAGTTGATTTCCAATGGCTTTCATGGGGTGTTTTCATACACCGAGCAACAAGACCAACAACAAAGGAAATATTAGGATGAGTATGAGTCAAGTATAAGAGGCTACCAACTAATTGACGGTACAAAGTGGCATCAACTTCGGAAGAAGTACAAGTGGCAACAATATTGACTCTAGATTGGAGGGGAGAAGGTATTGGTTTACAATCTTCCATGTGAAAGCAACGAAGAAGGTCACAAGCATACTTAGACTGGGAAAGAAAAATTCCTTCCATGGTTTGCAAAACTTGGAGGCCAAGGAAATAATGCAAAAATCCTATGTCTGTCATTTCAAATTTATTCTTAAGGTTGTATTTCACACGGTTTAAAAGTCTAGGGTCACTATCAATGAGGATAATATCATCAACATAAATGAAAATGATTATAAGATGGATTCCTACTTTCTTGGTATAGGAATTTGGATTAGAATGGCACTTAGAAAATTCGGTGTCAAGAAGAAAGTTGTCCATTTTGGCATACAAGCTCGGGAAGCTTACTTAAGACCATAAACAGATTTATTAAGGTGACAAACAAGGCTAGAGTCATTTTGTAAATAGCCAGGAGGTTGTTCCATGCATATTTCATCTTGTAAATCCCCATGCAAGAAGGCGGATTTGAGATCCATTTGATGGACCGCCCATTTATGTGAGGATGCAAGGGATAGAACAAGGAGGCTGGAATTCATTTTGTCTAAAAGGGAAAGTGTTTCATCATAGTCAATTCCTTCAACTTGGGAGAATACTTTAGCAAGTAACTGAGCCTTGTGTCTTTCAACACTTCCATCTGCTGCATACTTAGCTCAGTAGACCCGTTTACTTCTGAGAAGTTTTCTTCCTTTCGGAAGAGGTATAGGATCCCAAGTATTGTTCGTTATTAAATAGTGATACTCTTCATTCATTGTTTTATCCCATTCTAGATTACTTGAAGCTTCCTCCAATGTATTTGGATCACGAGTCTCTGAAACTTGAGCCAAAACAGAAGAGGCTTGCTGGAACTGTGAATGTGCCTGGCACTAATATAAAGGATCAATGGAAAGATCACCAACTGCTTCTCATGTTGAACAGACCCATATAGGAAGTGATGGTGTTGCTATAGGTTCATGTTCAATGGAATCATGTGGAGGAAGGTGAGAAAGTGGAGGTGGATTTTCATCCTCACTATCATCATTTGAAGAAGAAGCAACTAGAATATGAATAGAAGAAGGAAAAAATATCAAAGATGGATCGCAAGCTGAAGAAGACAAAAATGTTGAATTAGGCTCATAGGCCAAGATATTTTCATCAAATTTAACATCTATTCTAATAACAATTTCATTAAAATGTGGTTGAACAAGTTTGTAACCTTTGAAATCTTCAGAGTAAACAAAAAATATACAATTCTCACTTTTAGGTTGCAATGCTTTCCTTTTCTCACCAGGAAAGTGATCCCATGCTATACTACCAGATACATGAAATCAATGTACATATGGCTTAAGTTTAGTCCATGCTTCTTCCGGTGTTATATTTTAAGATCCTTAATGGGAGTGTGATTTATTATGTAATTTGCACAGTTAATGGATTCCACCCTATAATTTAGACTTAATCCCTTAGATAGGATCATACAATTAGTGTTGGGATGCAGTGGGAAGAATCAGGTTTCATCATTAAATCACCAACAAAACCTTAAATATACTGTCCCTTTCAGCATCACCCAAAAGAAGGCGAATTCTCACCCAAGTTACCTGTGGGGACTATAAGAACCAGGTTTCTACATTCATGGAAGAATGGGAGACATTCATCATATTCATCATAATTAATATTCATTCATTAAACCATTAATCATGTGTGCAAAAACATCATATAACATATTCATATTAATCATTCATTTTTTCTAACCAACTACATATTTATACTTTTATATTACGACTTATCCCATTACAATTTGGACAAATTTTCTAACTACTTCTAACTAACTTCTACCTTTCACACGCACTAGCCCCTAAAAATGCATTAACTATGTTCATTTCTTCCACGTGCATTGCTCTTTAGCCAATTTGTCACATAGTTTTCTCTTGTGCTATTCCCAAAAAAATTCCCAAAATTTCCTACTCGAACATGCCCCCAACACTCACATGTGGCTCGTCCCAAGCCACTTCATGCCTTTTTCCACATCTCGATGAACTTTTGGAACATTTCTCTTGTAGTCACAAACTTTTCCTATACTTGGGTTTCCTGCTACAAAATTTCCTAAGTTGTCTCTGTAGTAATGCGGGTCTTCAGCTTCTCTACATTCTCTTGCACCACCTACTTCACGATGTCTTACGCAACTACAAGTTCTTATGTTACCCAAAATGCTTCCTCCCACAACTTCTCTATCTTCTGTGCGTGAGCCTGTTGTTCTATTCTCATTTTTTTTTATGTCTAAGTACAACTTCCTATTCTTTGTGATTGCAACCATGTTTTCTGTTGGTGTCATAGTTCTCATAGTCTCTTTAAACTTTTGTGCCTCCTCCAGCGCAGCCTACAACTTCTTCCCTATTCCTTGTAGCTCTGCATTTTCTATTAGTCAATTCCATACTTGTGAGTCCATACTTGTGTGCTTTATTCATACAACTTGGCACACTCCTCCTCTAAGCTCTTGATACTTTCTATTGTTTTCATCATTGTCTTCTCTCTTTGCTCCCTTTCCTCAGGCGGAGTTCCTGGCATTGTGCATGCTTCTATGTCTATGATCTTCGCATGGAATCCTTGAATGGATTCACTAACATTCGACACTTGTTTTTATAGTGGAGTGTCAAATTCCATTGGTATCTCTGGGAAATTCTTGTCCACTTCCTGCAATGCATTTTTCAACCTCCTGCTCTTTGTTCAGTCTCATCCCACTCCATCATAAATTTGTTGTATTCTATATGCAATGTTTCCTTATCATTTTTTAATTTATTCAATTTTATTGCCGTCGAATCTATGTGAAAATTTATCTCCCGCGTGACACTTATCTGCAAACCCTTTAATACATTCATTGACAACTGTGACAAGACAAATTCAATATGACTTAATTCTTTTTCTTGATCCTGCATCTCTGTCAATGGGAACTCTATAGCCCCCGATGATATATTTATTATTTGAAGCTCTACTGATACTTCTGATGGGTGGGAGGTCGTCGGTCTTGCTTCTATCATCTTTGTTGTACTCTTCTTCTACTCTTCCTCTGATCTTTTCTTTGGTGTTATTTTGGCTACTTCCAAAATATAAAATAATGAATCTATCTGCTCATGCACATATGTTTTTATCTCTTCTTATTTCCATGCTGACATTGAAACAATTCATCTATCACTTCCTTTTCTTGATTGCCTATCTTCTCTAAGTAATCTTTTGTCAGGGCTTGAGTGGCCACTTCCTTGAGTGCTTTCCTCTTCTTCCATTGGTGTACCAGCTTCCCCTTATCATGCTCTTTCCTCTTCTCTCCAGGGCATGATACTTTCTTCTATGTTTCTCTTGTGCCATTTCCTTCTCCTTCATCATCATCTTCTTCTTCTTATCCATATTTTTTTGGCTCATTCTATGATGGTTGTATTTTTGGCTGCTCTGTTTTTGGTACTAGGGTTTTCCATTCTTCTTCCCAATATTCCAAAATATGCCCAACCTCATCTTCTATCAACCTGTATCTGCTCAATAACCACTATTGATCTAGGTCCCTCTTGGCTTGAATATACATGTGGTGTCTTCCTTCTTTAAAATGTGCAATCCCCATGTATGCTTACACTACCTGCGGTAGTATGTGTAGTGTATATTGAATTATCTACCGAAATACCTCTTTGTAAGCATATAAAGTAATGTCATTATCCAACTATCTTTCCGTGTGCATCGTATGCCACAAGTTCACATGTCTCACTATCAAACATGGTTTCTTTGCATCTCCCAGAAATTGAGTGTCCTCCGAATCTCTCCAAGCCACTAATGCAATCAATATCAATAGCCATGCACAATGGAATTCTATTCCCTTATCTCATGCTTACATGCAGTCCATCAAAAAATGGTTCAATAGGAACAACACACAGTTCAATTGTACTCCTGCAAAAGACTTTTCAGTTGCTTCTATTACACCTGCTCGTACTTGATCTTTGCGACATTTCCTCAACAACTTCTAGGCCAACACCTATGTCGTGAAGCTGACTGTATCATTATTAATACTTACAATGTCTAAACTGCATGCTCCTCTGAATGTGTCATATTTGTCCTTCATTCTTTCTTCCAGTGCCTTCTCCTTTGACTTGTCTATGAATAATGGTATTAGGTCTTCCCCTATTGCTTGTAACTCGATGATTCACATGATGAGTTCAGTTTCTATCGACACTTGCCTATCCAACCATTAAAATCATCCATGGATGCAATTGAGCAATAAATTGAAACAAATATTTATCTCTGCGCTCCTGCCAAAATGTAGAATGTCTGACAGATTGAAAATGCATGTTTTCTCCAGCCCTACTACCCATTGCTGTGGCTCTATTATTACTGCCTATGAATCCTAGGTGATCTTTACGGTCCTATACTTATCTAGTGCCAACTATGGATTTTTTTTTATATCTATTAAGTCATGGTCTACATACGTCAGATTCCCTCCCGTTCCTAACATATCCTCTTCAATTATTACCCCCAGTGGGATATCTGGTTCAACAAGTTCATACTTCATTTTTTTCGTAGCTTAACCTACTTTGTTTTTTACTTCCTTGGTGGTGCATAATCCTTTGGAAAGTTAACCAGGCTTGGCCCTAACGTTGATGCTCATAGAGTTTCCTTGAATACAAGCATTGATTTCTTGGTCCACTGTTCCTTCTACTATGATGAAGCTTCTCCTATCTTTAGTGGTGTCATTTCTCTCTGCAACTAACTCACATCTCCAACTTTAATTCTTGGCTCTTTTAAACTTGCTCAACTCATTCTATCTCTCTAAAATGCTCGAACAATAATAACCTTTTCTTGTCAACCCTATCTCTATCGTTCTATATTATTTTATAGCATGTCACTAGTTGTTTCTATTCTTCTTCATGACCGAATATGTAGTCTATTCCACTTACATTCACCTTCAATTATTTCCCTAACTCTTCATTAACTTCATTTCCTCCAATGGATCATATGCTATATTTTCCAACCTATCAAACTCCTCTCGTCATTTTTCATTTATGATTACGTGACTCCATTACCTCACCGTCATGTTTACTCTTAAATTATTGTCCTGTCATATATGTTCTTTAATGCATTTTCTGCCTTCTACACATATTTTTATCGCAAGTCCATCCTCCTTCCTGCGCACGATTTCTTCCTCTTTTCTACAACTCGACAACATTTTCCAGTTTCTCTCCTTATTAGTTTAAACAATACCTTATGCATAACTTCAGCCTTTTGTCTCTTAACTCAAACTCTTTTGTTTATTTTCTTCTTTTCTTTTTCTTTTTCTTCTATAATACACTATAATATAGATGTTATGGTACACATACTATGTGCTCACACTAGTGTACAGAAGAATGATTGTCCCTATATATTTTTAGCCAACTACCATTAACCAATTCTTCCACAAATTTTCCATTCAGTTTTTCCAACTGGACAACACCTAATTCTATCACAAATCTGATCAGATATGGACCCAACCAATGCATATGAAACTTTCTAGGGTGCTGTAAAAACCTATTGCCATAAAGAAAAACTATGTCTCAAGTCTGAATCTTCTTGTGTTTAATGTGTCAGTCATGCCAAGATTTCTCACACACTTTCTGAACTTGCTAATGAAATCTTGTGACAAAACGGTCTTCTTCTAGGTCTACTAACTCTGATAGTCTTTTCTCTACTTTGCCAGAATATGTAATCTCTGTCAACACGATAATGTGAAGACTTGACACAATAAATTTCATAGGCATAAGTGCTTCCTAGACATACACTAATCAGAATGGTTTTTTTCCTATCAACTTCTTACTTGTAGTCATGTACGCCCATAACACTATTGAAATCCTCAAGTCCCAGTCATCTTGACAGACATTACACACCTTCGTCAGTGCATTCTCTAGGATCTTATTGAATGCTTCCACTGTTCAATTTTCCTAAGGATGATACAATGTTCTCTTCTGATGATGAATATGAAACTATGTCGAAGCTGCAATGATCTTATTCAAAAAATGAGTTCCCTGATCACTCATAATTTTTCTTGGGCATCAAAACCTTGTAACCATCGTTTCAAATAAAAATCACATAACTTTCTCTACGTTGCAATCTCTGATTGGTTCCACTTCAAGTCATATTTTCAAGTAATCTATCGCAATAATGATGTATCTTTCTCTTGACCTTTTTGTTGGTGGATTAATCGGTCCAAAAAAATCAATGTCCCATTTATCAAAATCCTATATTGTCACTTGTAGTACTAACAACATCTCATCTCTCCTTGAAGGCTTCCCAAGTCTATGACAGACATCACAGGTCTGACACAACTCTTTCTCATATTCTACATCTTCCCCTGATAGTATGCGTGATAAGTGATTAGGTCTTGAATTAAATTTCCCTAGTTTCAGAATTAACTGAAAGTCATATTCTTCAAACAATAATATCCATCTACATAACCCCCCTCAACAATGGCTTATTAACTAGGTATCTAAATGAAAAATGATTTATATACATCTTAAAATGTGATCCCAAAAGGTAATCTCTGAACTTATGTAATGCATACACCATTTCCAATCCTTCTCTCTCTGTAGTAATATAATTTTGTTCAATGGTTGACAACTTCCTACTTGCAAATGAAATGGGATGATCTAACTCTCCTTGTAATGGTTGAGCTAGTACTGTGCCTGGTGCTATAGAGGATGCATCAACATGAACATGAAATTCATTCTTCCAGTCTGGGAACACTAATATTGGTGGTGTAACCATTTTCTTCTTTAGAGTGTACAAACTCTACTAACATTCCTCATTCCAATGAAACTTAACTTCCTTCTTCAAAAACTTCTCCAACGGCGTTGTGATCTTTGCATATCCTTTGATAAAATTTCTATAATACCTTGTATGACCCAACATTGCTCTCAATTGTCTCACTGAGGTAGGTGGTGGAAACTCAACGATCACAACTATCTTTGCAGGATCAACTAACAATCCCTATTTACACACCACATGACCCAACAAGATTCCAAAAGGTGCACAAAAGACACATTTCTTCAAATTCAACGAGATCTAGTATTTCCTACACCTATCCAACATTAAGAAAAAAATTTCAACATGGTCTTTCAATAAATTAAATACTATCCAATCATCAAAGTATACTTTTAAGATCTTAGTAATAAACTCTTTGAAAGTTGTGACAACTACTATGGAAAATATTGTTGGTGCATTCTTCAACCTAAAAGGAATAAATGTCTATTGGTAACATCCCCATTCTGTCAAACGAAAAGGATGTATTAAATAAAAATGGCTCTACAACTTTAGGGTTTCTTCATGCTCAACTCTGCAATATCATTTCTGAACCTTCTCTGACTCCCTTGGTACGCGCTGACTAACTCATCCCTGTAGCATTGGCCACCTCAGAATAAAGGGAGAAGAAGGGGGGGCGAAATACCCCTCCTACCGAAACTTTGCCACCAACGATCCATAAAACTTGCAAGCATGCCGACCATCCTTTGAGCCGCCATCACACTTACGAGAACAATACATGGAGGAAGAGATGGAAATAAGAAAAGAATCGAACACGGATGTTGAGTCCTCTCATCCAAAAGCATATCGGGTCTGGATACCCAACAAATTCATCCCCCAAGACCCGGTTTCACCTAGGTACATCATCAAAACCACCAGGATGGGGGAGCATACACAGTTCATGCGCGACCATGCCCTCATAGGAAAATACCAAGGTCTCTAGCCCACAGAAAAAGACCTAGCTCGCTGGATGAAGGCTAGGTGGAACCCAAAGGGAGACAATGAGCTTCAGCTGTGCTCCAAAGGTTTCTTTACAATAATATTCTACAACCTTAAGGACAAGGACATGATCTTTGAAAGAGGACCATATTTCTACAACTCAGCTGACCTCTACCTACGTTTCTAGACAGACCGCTTCTGTCCAAAAAATGAAAACTTTGCATACACACCGGTATGGATTCACCTCTATTCCCTACCCCAAGAGTTCTAGTTAGAGGAAATTTTATTGGGCATAGGCAACACCTTGGGTAAATATGTCAAATATTTCAAAGCTACCAAACAAAGAAAATACACCTCTTATGCTTGGATATGTGTCTATATGAACATCTCCAAAGATCTGCTAGGCATAGTTACTTTAGAATACCAAGATAAGGAATGGGCCCAAACCATAGACTATGAACATATCCCTTTTAGATGTTGAAAATTCCATGAACATGGACACCTTTTCAGAGATTTCCCTCTCAATGCCCCCCCCAAAAAGGAAGCTGAAGAGAAACCAAAGGAAGGATTTATTCAGATTCAAAATCGAAGGAGATAAGCATAGAAGAAGCCCACAATCATCAACGGAAAAAGGAACCCAACTAATAACTCTTTTGAAGCCCTCAAGCGCCTCCCAGAAGCAGAAGAGGTGGAAAACCCCCACAAGACCATGGGGAAAGATCCTAACAAGCACAAGGAATATCAGTTGGCAAAAAATCATCAAACCCTAGAAAACCAAGGATCCATAGACTCACCCAGTCTCAGGGAAAGAACCAGAAAGAGAGGAAGATAGAATCATGGAAATGGGTGAGCAAGACCTAGCAGAAATCGATCTAGACATGTTAGAGGAAGAACTCAACAAGAAGGATCTCCAAACCCTACCAGAGGACCAAATCAAGAAAGTCCACAAAGTATTTATGGACTCATCAGCAGGGGCTACATATAGGTTGGGGATCAGCATAGACCCAAACCAAGATCCAAGAAAACACCCAAAAGAAAAAAAACAAAGGGGAAGAAACACAACTCATCAACTAATAAAGGAGGTAGGAATCTATATGATCAAGTCAGGACAAATTCACAGGCTCTCAGAGAGCTCCTTTTCCCACCCACCAAATTCTTAACTATGAAGATCCTCACCTGGAATATCAGAGGCCTAAATGGAAGATCCAAACAAAAGATTTTTTAGGAAGACCCTAATATATTCCTGATTCAAGAGACAAAATGTGCAAGGAAAATTGCATAAGATATCATCAAAAGATGTTGGCGCAACTATGAATCCTATCAAATGAAATCAAAAGGGGTTTTAGGAGGCTTGGCCATCCTTTTTGATGCAGGAGCATCTCAAGTGAGCCAGCGCGGAAGCAAAAGACAACTGGACAAGCGCCAACACAAATTTTGAAATTACCTTGAAATTGATGCGCAATCTTAAATGAGATAATTAAGAAGGAGCGCACTTGTATAATGTAAATGGACATCGAGTGATTCGCTCTCGTCCTTAGTAGATAGAAGGAAATTATGGTAGTTAATGCAAGTAGGTAGAATTGAATGTGTAGATTAGACAATTTAGAATGAGAGAGGGAAACGAGATATAGACACCCTCATTGTGTATTGTAACATAAGAAGCATGAGGAGCATGAAGAAGAGCATAGAAGAGAAGCAGAGAGCTGTGTAGCAGACTCCATGTTTAGAAGTTCTGAATTAATACAAAGAAAGATATGATTCAGGCTCATGGTGTTCATATATTCTCTGTGTATGCATCTTTGAATGTTATGCTCACAATTGTTTTACTCTTTCTGTCATGCAATTGCTTTTACACTATGTATGAATGATTTCTTGTTGAATGTTTGAAATCTGAGAGGAAAGGGTAATGGAATGAGTTTCAATTGTTTCTCTATCTGAGCAAGAGTTCCTGCAAGGAGTGCAGTTGAATTGTCCGCAAAGAGTGCATTGACAAAAGGTTCAGAAGTTTGTCTCTGAAAGCTCAGGAGAGATAGCTTTTGTTCTCATTTCCACACAGGTGCAGTCAGGCATAAGATCCGTGCAAGGAGTGTGCAGCCTGAGTGAAGTCTCAGGGTTGTGAACTTGAGCGAAGAATTTAGGGACTGCTGCTGCAGGTGTGCGCAGAGTCGAAGGATTTCAAACATTTGAAAGTGTTTGAAAATCTGCCGCAAGGAGTGCGTGCAAGTGTTTTTCTGAAAGGTTCAGAGTTGGAGAAATTTCAGAAGGATCTGAAGTCTTCAAAAGTCATTGAAGGAAGGTAAAGAGGCCAAGTATCTTTGAAAGTTTGTGGGAAAGCGTAAGTGACATCGGACCACATGAGGTTCTTAGAGGAAGGGAACAGACGGTCAGAATTCTCTATGGAGAATCCATGAAGTTCCGTGAGCCATTATATTCTCACAGAGGAGTAGGGGAGTTACCACAAATACTCCTAAAGGTTCTAAGCTCAGGAGGAGTAGGACCGTAGATCCAAGCCACAAGGGCCGTTGGATTTACACGTGGATACCTGTATCGGGTTGTCGTGGTTGGAAGTCCCGTAAACTTTGCAACAAGGATCGCGATACCCCGAATCGTGAAGTCCCGAAGGCTAAGAGAACGGTGTGGGACCAGAGGAGTCAGCAAAGTGGACAGGTGGCGCACTATTGACACAGAGTTAAACTCCATTGACCGTTTTGGAGTTTTGTGGAGTGAATTTCTGAATTCATTGCATTAGGATTCGCGATATTGCGAAGTCCGAAGTCTCGATAGAGTAAAGGGGAGTGAAAAGTCAACCCCATGAGCGCATCGAAATTTTGGAAAATCAGGTTTCAGGAATCGCAGGAGCGAATTGCTTGACATCATGACCGCTGAAATCGCGATAAGGAAAATCCCAAAAAGGAAAGAGGAAGGGTCAGTGTTGACTATTTTTCGGGGTTCGGAGATTGGGAGACACTGCGCTTGAACAATGGATTCGCGAAGGTGCGAAGTCCGATATCCTAAGTATAAAGAGGGGATCCCACGAGGATTTGCTGTGGGTGAAGATTTTCCAAAAGGAGAATAGAAGAGCTATTTTATGAGAGCTCTTTGGGCCAGTGGTAAAGGAAAGATCCTGTGCGCGTGGACCTCCTGGCCTGTGGGTTGTGGAGGGGTTGCGTCGTCGTCAATTTTTTTGGTATCAGAGCACAAAAAGGTTCTTTGCTTTCTGTAGCAGAGAAAAAGAGAATTCACCATGCCACCAAGGAGAAGGGACAGGAAAACACCCGATCCACTAGAGGAGAGGGAAATGCCGAGAAGAAGAGGTAGGTAGATGGCTGATCTAGCCATGGAGAGAGAGATGCATGACTTACTAGCCAGACTCGAAGACATGGAGACAACACAAAGGTGTACAGTCAGTGCTGGGGATCTTAGTGATTTCGAAAGTGAAATTGAGGCCGAACATGAAGAAGAAGTTGCAGCTGAAGATGTAGCAAATGAACGGTTGATCAAAGCTATTGCAAGAATGGGTGTAAGAGCGAAAATGGACATTCCAATTTATGAGGGAAAATTGGATGCAGAGGAGCTTCTAGACTGGATTAGAGCTCTGGACACATACTTTGACTATGAATATGTCGAGGAGGACAAGAAAGTCAAGCATGCTGTCACAAGGTTAAAGGGACATGTAACATTGTGGTGGGATGAACTACAAGCTGACAGACGCTGCAAAGGAAAGCAGAAGATCAAAAGCTGGGACAGAATGATCGTGAAGATGAAGGAAAAATTCATCCCTAGAGATTACCAGATTACTCTGTTCAGGAGGATGAAAAACCTGAGACAGAAGCTGATGATAGTGAAAGAATACACTGAAGAATTCTATAAGCTGAACATCAGGGCAGGTCATCGGGAGAGCGATGATGAAAAAGTTGCTAGATACATGAATGGCCCGAGATACGACATTTAGGATGAGATGAGCATGGTAACCATCCGAATGGTGAAAGATGCTTATTAGATGGCTCTAAAAGCTAAAGAGAAGTTGATCCGAAAGCAGAGTCAAAGAGGCCTTGGCAGAAGCTAGCCCAGAGGAAAATCAGTTGCCCAGGATAAATACCAGAAGCCCAAGGAGGACTGGAAGAAACCTCAGACTCGAACTGAGAGAGGTGGAAGTTCACAGCGAGGGAAATATGCTGAACAGAAAGGACAACATACTGAGCAAAGAGGAGATTATGTTGATAATAATACTTTTCCTCATACTAGAGGTAGAGGAAGAGGAAGAGGTGGAGTAATAACCTACTTCACATGTGGAAAGAATGGGCACAAGTCTTATGAGTGTCCAGATAAAAATAAAGAGAGTGGTGAAACTCACATCGCCGAGGCACAGAGGCAAGATGTTGAGGCAAAAGATGCTGAAGGCGGAAGATCGTTGATGATGCGAAAATCTCTTTTGACACCAGAGAAGGAGGTGGAGAGTTTAGTCCAAAGAACCAGACTTTTTCGGACTGCTTGCAAGACCAAGGACAGGGTATGTAAGGTCATTGTGGATAGTGGTAGCATAGATAATCTCGTTTCTATAGAGATGGTAGAAAAGCTGGAGCTGGAGACGATTGATCGTCCAAGCCCATACAAAATTTCGTGGCTACAAAAAGGACATTAGGTAACTATCACTAAACAATGTTTAGTTGAATTTAAGATAGGGGGATATAATGATAAGATATTATGTGATGTTATTCCTATGGATGTTTTTCATCTGTTGCTGGGTAGACCATGGCAATATGACAGGAATATGATTCATGATGGGAGAATGAACACATACACCCTAGAGAAGAATGGGAGAACTCACATGTTGCTTCCAATTAAGGATAAGGAGGTAAAACCGGAAGTAAGCAACACTGTACTTCTCATGAGTGGGAAGGAACTTCTTATAGAGGTTAAGAAGAAGGAGGAACCACAATTCATTGTGGTTAGAAAACCGAAGATTGTTTTGACCAGCACAAGAGTGGATGATTTACCAGAAGAGATTCAGGAACTGCTGGAAGAGTTCGCTGACATAGTATTGGACAAATTGCCTCGTTCGTTACCACCGATCAGAAGTGTGAGTCATCACATTGATCTCATACCAGGAGCCAGTTTGCCAAATAAAGCCACGTACAGATTGACGCCATAGGAAAATGAAGAGGTCAAAAGACAAGTCCAGGAGTTGTTGGACAAAGGGTTGGTCAGAGAAAGCTTGAGTCCATGTGTTGTTCCAACAGTACTCAGTCTGAAGAAAGACGGAGGCTGGAGTATGTGTACTGACTCGAGGGTGATTAACAAGATAACCATTAGGTACAGATTTCCATTACCAAGGATGGATGATCCGATGGATTTCTTGAGTGGAGCAAAGTATTTTTCAAAGATTGATTTGAAAAGTGGTTATCATCAAATCCACATGAGAGAATGTGATGAATGGAAGAAAGCCTTCAAAACCAACGAAGGATTGTATGAATGGCTTGTTATGCCATTTGGCTTAACAAATGCACAAGAGTGGATGATTTACCAGAAGAGATTCAGGAACTGCTGGAAGAGTTCGCTGACATAGTCGTGGACAAATTGCCTCGTTCGTTACCACCGATCAGAAGTGTGAGTCATCACATTGATCTCATACCAGGAGCCAGTTTTCCAAATAAAGCCACGTACAGATTGACGCCATAGGAAAATGAAGAGGTCAAAAGACAAGTCCAGGAGTTGTTGGACAAAGGGTTGGTCAGAGAAAGCTTGAGTCCATGTGTTGTTCCAACAATACTCAGTCTGAAGAAAGACGGAGGATAGAGTATGTGTACTGACTCGAGGGTGATTAACAAGATAACCATTAGGTACAGATTTCCATTACCAAGGATGGATGATCTGATGGATTTCTTGAGTGGAGCAAAGTATTTTTCAAAGATTGATTTGAAAAGTGGTTATCATCAAATCCGCATGAGAGAAGGTGATGAATGGAAGAAAGCCTTCAAAACCAACGAAGGATTGTATGAATGGCTTGTTATGCCATTTGGCTTAACAAATGCGCCAAGTACCTTCATGAGGTTGATGAATGAAGTCCTAAGGGAGTTCATCGGAAAATTTGTCATTGTGTATTTAGATGACATACTAGTTTTCAGTAAAACAGTGGCAGAGCATCTTAAACATTTGGCTACAGTGATGTAGAAATTACAACAGGAGAAGCTGTTGATAAACATGAAGAAATCCTCATTCATGAAGACAGAGCTCATTTACTTGGGATTTGTTATTTCTACAGATGAGTTGAGGATGGACCCAGATAAGGTGGAGGTAATCAAGAATTGGCCATCACCGAAGAATACCTTTGAGGTGAGAAGTTCTCACGGATTGGCTAGTTTCTACCGAAAGTTCATTAGGAATTTCAGTGGAATTAGTGCACTGATGATGGACACAGTGAAGAAAAGACACAAGTCTTTTCACTGGAATGAAGAAGATGAGAAGAGCTTTAATTTGTTGAAGAAGAAGATTACAGAACAACCAGTTTTGGTGTTGCCAGATTTCCGAAAGACATTTCATGTGAAATGCGATGCAAGTGGATTCGCAATCGGGGCAGTTTTGAGTCAGGAAGACAGGCCAATAGCATATTTCAGTGAGAAGCTGAATGAAGCGAAAGTGAAATAATCCACTTATGATAAGGAATTTTATGCTATTATACAGGCATAGAAAAAATGGAGGCATTACTTGATCCCGAAAGAGTTTGTCTTATACAGTGATAATCATGCACTGCAGTTTGTGACTCAACAAGAGAAGTTGAATCAGAAACATGTTAAATGGGTTGAGTACATGCAAAATTTCACTTTTGTGATTAAATATATTTCTGGTACTACTAACAAATTTGTTGATGCTTTGAGCATGAAGTGTTTGCTATTGCAGGAGTTCAAAGTCAAAACGTTGGGTTTTGATGATCTCAGGGACATGTACATAGATGATCAGGAATTTAGGGAGGCATACGAAGAAACTGAGAATCCAATTCTCAGGGATAGAAGCCAATGGACAAAATACATGATCCAGGAAGGATTATTGTTTAAGGGTAATCAACTGTGTATTCTGAAATGCTCCATGAGGGAGAATCTGCTGAAGGAGAAACGTCGTGGAGGATTAGTAGGGCACTTTGGTCACGACAAGACGTTCACAAAATTGAATGAGTCATATTTTTGGCCGGGAATGTGAGAAGACATCAAGATATTTGTGGACAGATGCAAAATTTGCTAGCATTTGAAGGGAATAAGACAGAATGCAGGGTTCTATCAACCATTGCCCATACCAGAAAGGCCATGGGATGCAATTAGCATGGATTTCATATTGGGGTTGCCAAGAACACAAAGAGGTTCTGATTCAATCTTTGTGGTGGTGGATAGATTTTCCAAGATGGCACACTTCATTCCATGTCAGAAGACCAGTGATGCAACTCACATTGTGAATCTGTTTTTCAAAGAATTCATTCAACTTCATGGCTTACCAAGGAGGATAGTTTCAGATCGAGACACTAAGTTTATCGGACACTTTTGGAGGACCTTATGGAAGAAGCTGGGAACTAACTTTTCATTTAGTTCGGCTTATCATCCTCAGACGGATGGACAGATAGAAGTGGTGAACATAAGTCTGGGAGACTTGCTAACAAGCTTGGTGACAGAACACCACAGCTAGTGGGACAACATATTACCACAGGCAGAATTTGCTTATAACGACTCAGTTAACAGGAGCACGGGGAAAAGTCCATTTCAGGTTGTCTATGGCATGCAACCGAGAGGAATTTCTGAATTGATAAATTTAGAACAGACTGTGACTAGGAGCGCTAGTGCAGAAGATTTCGCAAAGGCGATGAAGGAACTTCACAGTCGGGTGAAGGAGCGATTGCATAGTTCGAACTAGGAATATAAGCGCAGAGCAGACCAACACAGGAGAAAAATTCAATTTGAGGTTGGTGATTTGATTCTGGCACATTTGAGAAAGGAAAGGTTCCCGAAAGGAACATATAATAAGCTGAAGATGAAGAAAATCAGACCATGTAAGGTCTTAAAGAAATTTGGGACGAATGCTTACGAGATTGAATTACCCGATGGGATCGGAATTTCTCCGATATTCAATATCTCAAATTTGTACCCATATAAAGCTGAGGAAGCAAGGACAGGAAATGAGCAGCCAATGATCCAATGGACAAAACAGATGCCATTTGCAGATAGGTCGCAGATGGAGCGCATATTGGACAAAAGAGTGAGCAAGAAAACCAGGCAAAGGAAATACTTTGAATATTTGGTCAAGTGGAAGGGTCATCCAATTGAAGATGCCAGCTGGGAAAACGAAGCGAAGATCCAGAGGCATGGACAGACCATGCACAAGCTCATGGATAGGAGCCCATGAAAATTTTCAAGCCAGAGAGTATGATGCAGGAGCATCTCAAGCAAGCTAGCACGAAAGCAAAAGACAGTTGGACAAGTGCCAATGCAAATTTTGAAATTACCTTGAAATTGATGCACAATATTAAATGAGATAATTAAGAAGGAGTGCACTTGTATAATGTAAATGGACCTCGAGCGATTCACTCTCGTCCTTAGTAGGTAGAAGGCAATTAGGGTAGTTAATGCAAGTAGGTAGAATTGAATGTGTAGATTAGACAGTTTAGAATGAGAGAGGGAAACAGGATATAGACACCCTCATTGTGTATTGTAACATAAGAAGCATGAGGAGCATGAAGAAGAGCATAGAAGAGAAGCAGAGAGCTGTGTAGCAGACTCCATGTTTAGAAGTTCTGAATTAATAAAAAGAAAGTTGTGATTCAGGCTCATGGTGTTCATATATTCTCTGTGTATGCATATTTGAATGCTATGCTCACAATTGTTTTATTCTTTCTGTCATGCAATTGCTTTTATGCTATGTATGAATGATTTCTTATTGAATGTTTGAACTCTGAGAGGAAAGGGTAATGGAATGAGTTTCAATTGTTTCTCTATCTGAGCAAGAGTTCTTGCAAGGAGTGTAGTTGAATTGTCCGCAAGGAGTGCGTTGACAAAAGGTTCATAGGTTTGTCTTTGAAAGCTTAGGAGATATAGCTTTTGTTCTCATTTCCATAGAGGTGCAGTCAGGCATAGGATTCATGCAAGGAGTGCACAAGCCAAGTGAAGTCTCAGGGTTGAGAAATTGAGCGAAGAATTTAGGGACTATTGCTGCAAGTGTGCACAGAGTCGAAGGATTTAAAACATTTGAAAGTGTTTGAAAATCTGCCGCAAGGAGTGTGTGCAAGTATTTTTCGGAAAGGTTCAGAGTTGGAGAAAGTTCAGAAGGATCTGAAGTCTTCGAAAGTCATTGAAGGAAGGTAAAGAGGCCAAGTATCTTTGAAAGTTTGTGGGAAAGCGTAAGTGACATCGGACCACAGGAGGTTCTCGGAGGAAGGGAACGGACGGTCGAAATTCTCTACGAAGAATCTGTGAAGTCATGTGAGCCGTTAGATTCACATAGAGGAGCAGGGGAGTTACCACAAATACTCCTAAATGTTCTAAGCTCAGGAGGATTAGGACTGTAGATCCAAGCCACAAGGGTCGTTGGATTTACACGTGGATACCTGTATCGGGTTTTCCTGGGTGGAAGTCCCATAAACTTTGCAACAGGGATCGCGATACCTTGAACCGTGAAGTCCCGAAGGCTAAGAGAATGGTGTGGGACCAGAGGAGTCAGCAAAGTAGACAGGTGGCGCACTATTGACACGGAGTCAAACTCCGTTGACCATTTCGGAGTTTCGTGAAGTGAAGTTTCGAATTCATTGCATTAGGATTCGCGATATTGCGAAGTTCAAAGTCCCAACGGAGTAAAGGGGAGTTGAAAAGTCAACCCAGTGAGTGCATCAAAATTTCAGAAAATAGGGTTTCTGGAATCGCAGGAGCAAGTTGCTTGACATCATGACCGTCAAAATCGCAATAAGGAAAATCCCGAAAAGGAAAGATGAAGGGTCAGCGTTGACTGTTTTTGGGGTTCGGAGATTGGGAGACACTGCGCTTGAACAACAGATTGGTGAAGGTGTGAAGTCCAATCTCCTAAGTATAAAGAGGGGATCCCACGAGGATTTGCTGTGGGTGCAGATTTTTCGAAAGGAGAATAGAAGAGCTATTTTCCAAGAGCTCTTCGGACCAATGGTAAAGGAAAGATCCTGTGCGCGTGGACCTCCTGACCTGCGGGTTGTGGAGGGGCTACATCGTCGTCACTTTGGAATCCTACTACAGTCATCCTTGATCAAAGCCTCTCCACTCCATGCACCATCACAATGATCTACAGAGCCATTGGTTCGAACAAGGAAGGAATGATCACAAACGCTTATGGTTCGTAGATCAACCAAGAAAAAGAACTCTTTCTTTACAGCCTGGCTTATTTAGGCTCCTTAGCGGAGGGAAAGCGATGGATAATAGGGGGCGACTTCAACATGATTCTCATGCTGGAGGAAAAGTGGGGGGCGGGGGAAGCGCCTGGAGCAAGATAACGCTAAATTCCAGCAACTCATAGAGAACCTCAGACTGGTAGACATTGAGAATAGCAATGAAACCTACACTTGGACCAACAAAAGACCTGGAAACCACCAAATAGCTTGCAGGCTTGATCACTTCCTCATCTTGGAAACTCTCGTCTTGGAAGGCCCCCTAGTAGAATCTATCATCCTCCGGAAGGCAGGTTCAGACCACTGGCTAGTTCAGCTCTGGGTTAACACTATTTCCACCCCCAAGCTTAAACCGTTTAGATTTGAAAAAAATTGGCTCTCCCATCTAGATTTCCAGGAGCTGGCCTGTCACTAGTGGAGCACTGCGGAAACACAAATGGGCACCAAAATGTATTGCTTCCAGCAAAAAATCAAACACTTCAAACAATAGGTATGCAAATGGAACAAAGAGGTATTTGGGAACATTTTTCAGGAGAGGAAATTAATGGAACAAAAACTTGAGAACCTCCAAGCACAATTCATTCAAGCAGGACACACAATCACCTAGCAGCAAGAGGAAAATGAACTCAAAAGGCAACTAGAAGAAAGGCACATGCAAGAAGAGATCCCGTGGAGAAAGAAATTTAGGGTTTAAAGGCTCAACGAAGGAGAGAATAACACCAAATTCTTCCATCATTCTATGATCCACAGATGCATTATCAATCGCATCATGAAGCTGCAAGACTCACAGGGAAACACCCTATTAAATCATTAGGAAATAATGCATGAGCTGACATATTTATACAAGGATATCCTCTCTGAACCCCAGGTGGATTGCACCTTAGCAATAGAGTGGGTGGTCCAAAACATCCCAACTATAATCACCCAGGAACAAAATGAGGCTCTCATGACACCAATAATGCAAGCAAAAGTGGATCAGGCTATTCAGAAGTTACCCACAGGTAAGGCTCCAAGTCCAGATGGTTTCACAACAGACTTCTTCCACTCCTGTTGGCCAATGTTAAGGGAGGAAGTGTGATAGCTGGTGGATGAATCATGCAACTCTAGAAAATTTCTTCCAGCACTAAATGCCACTTTCCTCACCCTAATACCCAAAGACAAAAGGGTCACAAACCCGAGGAACTTCAGACCCATATCTCTTTGCAATATGATCTACAAAATCATTTCCAAGGTCATAGCTCTAAGAATCAAGCCTATTATACCCTTCATCATCTCCAAGGAGAAATCAGGATACGTCGAAGGAAGGAAAATAATGGATAGTGTCATTCTGGCCCATGAAATCATTCACTCGATCAAAAGCACCCACACTCCAGGTATGCTTCTAAAACTTGACCTTTCAAAAGCTTTTGATAAATTAATCTGGAAATATATGAAAATGCTTCTATCGGCTTTCAGTTTCGACAAGGATTGGGTCTCCTAGATAATGAACCTCATATCCCCAAACTTTTTCTCAATCCTCATCAATGGTGTCCCCTCTCGACCCTTTTCCCCCTCAAGAGCGATAAGGCAAGGAGACCCTCTTTCCCCTTTTCTTTTTGTCATAATGGTTGAAGGACTAGGATGCTATATCAAGACCTAAATTCAAAATGGATCCCTCCAAGGCCTCCCTCTTCACGGATTAGAACCAATAGCCTCCCATAGCCAATTTTTCAATGACATGCTACTAAAGAATACCCCCACCACACAAAAAGCAATAAAACTAAGCTCCATCCTCTCTGATTTTAGTGAAGCATCTGACACCACATTTAATATGGCCAAATCACAACTCTTCTTTTTCAATAATCCTTTGGCAATCCAACATCAAATTTCTCAAATTTTGAATACCCCTGTTTGCACTTTTCCCTCTCGCTACCTGGGACTCCCTTTCTCTGACTCAGCAGGCAAAAAAATATCTTGGGACTCCCTCCTACTCTCCATCACCAATCGTATCTGCAACTGGACCTTTCATTCCCTCAACCTTCTAGCCATAATCGTTCTTTTAAAGTCAGTCCTCCAGGCCATCACAACTTACCTCTTCTCAGCCCTGGATGCCCCCCAATCAGTTATAAAGAAAATCAAGAATCTGCAAAGAAACTTTCTATGGAATGGACACAACCCAAACAAAAAATGGGCCTTAGTCAGCTAGGACAAAGTCTGCAACCCTAAATATTCAGGTTGTCTGGGCCTCCGAGACCCTAGTAAATTAAATAGCATCATGGGAGAAAGAATTTGGTGGAGATGGCTCAAAACTCCAACAAAGCTTTGGGAAAAACTCTGGAAATTCAAATATGCCCCAAATACGCACCAAAGTCAACTTATAAGAATGTAGGGGAAAATTCAAGGCTCCAACACCTAGAATGCGGCCTGGAAAAATCGACCACTCATACAGGAATATGCTTTCTAGGAAGTTCACAATGGTCAAAGTGACCTATTCTGGACAGATTCTTGGAAGCAATTTCCACCCCTATGACTGGAATAAAATCTACAATCCTACGAAAATCACATTCAAGATCTTTCCACTCTCAAAGTGGTAGATCTATGGATAGAAACCCCCAGTATCTCTCCCTGGCGAAGATGGAAATCAACTCATCAGGAACTCCAAGTGGCAATTAACTGTGACCTACAACACTAGAAACAAGCAAAAACCTAAAGGCGAATCAGGAAAATCACAGACGCAAACATTCTCATATGGGGATACACACCTCATCAAAGCTTCACTCTCAAGGAGGGCTACACCCTACATGAGAATTTACATAACCTTCAGAAAGACAACATCTGGAAAACTATATGGAAATCAAAACTCTTGCCCAAAATATTTACTTTCCTCTGGCTTCTACTACAAAATAATATCTTAACATGGGACAATCTCTAGAGACGAGGTTTCATTGGCCCCTTGATCTGCCATATCTGTCATCTCCAGGAAGAAACCATGGAGCACCTCCTAAATAACTGTCTACTCAGTGAAAACATCTGGAACGAAGCCACTCATATCATGAGAAGAACCAATCGAGTTAAAAATAAAATCACTAGCACCATTAGGGAGTGGGGCTCCGGTCCCTTCAAAAATCCTATCTTGAATAGAGCTTGGAAACTCTTACTAGGCTTCATAGTGTGGCAACTATGGAAAGAGAGGAATAGAAGAATCTTTCACTCCCAACCATCTCCTCCTACCCTCCTCTGGAATACAATCCTCTTGCATCTCCAGGAAACTCTCCAACTACATTCATGGTTCAAGAAAGACTTCCCCACTGACCCAGGTGAGCTCTCTATCCTCAACTCTTGGGGCTTATCACTTTCCCACTCCACCTTTCCTCAACAACCCCCTCTATTTTAAAAAACCCTCAGTCCCTCCAAGTGGTTCCCCCCCCTCCCCCACTAGGCTTCCACAAGGTCAATGTTGATGGTACATCAAAAGGAAATCCAGGACACTCAGGCTATGGAGTGGTCATAAGAAATAGATTGGGTCAAATTCAAAGCCTAACTACAAGAAATCTCGGATACGACACCAACAATTTAGCAGAAATCTGGGGTCTCATCAAAGGGGTGAAAATGTCTCTAGATCAAAACCTAACCTCTCTGATTAATGAAGGAGACTCCAAAATCATAATAGAATTGGCAACAAAAATACTGAATGGTAGAGATCCAAGAAAAATCAGTCCCAGTTGGCAACTCCTTGGCCCTCTTCATAGCTTCCAGAAACTTCTCAGGCCTTCTCTAACTCTAACCCCCTCACACATTAGGTGAAGTGAAAATAAAGTTGTGGATTGACTGGCCAATGTAGGAGTAGACTCAATGCAGCAGATCAATACCCAAGATCCCAGGCAATCCCAAAGATGACCCCTTTGGCTCCAATGTGAGGAGCTTGCCCAGCTGGATGGCCCTAATCTGAATGAGGTGCCACCTTTGTTTACCTAGAATTCCTTCCAAGTCAGAAATGATTTGAAGATCAGGGGAAAGGACTATTGTAAGCATCAGAGTAGAAGATCATCAGTTGATAGAAGACTTCTGGACCTTGGCAATCAAGAGTCTCAAGGTTGAAGGATGTTGTTTCCCAAATTCGCAAAATCGCGAAATGCAAAATCGCGATAAGAAAGAACATATCAGGACTATTGGTAACAGAAGAGAGCAAGACCATCGATATGGTCCCATGGATATGATGCAAGAAAATTTTGGGATTTTGGCTATCGGGAGTCCAAAGCTTGAAGGCAAATATTCCCCAAAGTTGCGAAATGCGAAATCGCGATAAGCACGATCAGATCATGACTGTTGGAACCAGAACATATATGGACCGTCGATCTAGTCCCATGGACATGATGCGAGGAAATTTTAGGATTTCGGCTACCGAGAGTTCAAAGCTTGAAGACAACTACTCCCCAAAGTCGCGAAATCGTGAAATGAGAAATCGTGATAAGCATGATCAGATCAGGACCGTTGGAACTAGAACAGATATGGATCATTGATCTAGTCCCATGGATATGATGCGAGGAAATTTTGGGATTTTGACTATCGAGAGTCCTAAGCTTGAAGGCACCCACTCCCCAAAGTCACGAAAGCACGAAATGAAAAATTGGGATAATCGAGATCAGATCAGGACTGTTGGCACCAGAAGAGATCTGGACTGTCGATATGGTCCCATGAAAATGACGCAAGGGAATTTCAGGATTTCGGCTATTGGGAGTCCGCAACATGAAGAAAGTTGTTTTCCCAAGCCATGAAGTCGCGAAACGCGAAATCGAAAAAAGTGAGAGAAGACCTAGACCATTGATCTCAAGGAAATCTGGACCATTGATCTATTCCTAATGGATTCACTGATGGCCCTTTGGTGTAAGCATATAGGCTACAGATCTTCTTTGTAAACCTTCAAATGGAATTAATATAAGGATCCACTTTTTATTCACAAAAAACAACATCCCCATTCTGTCGCAAAGGTTGACTTATGTTTATCCACCTGCGCAATGTTGATTTGGTGATATCCTGAAAATCTATCAGTGAATGAATACGCTTCCCGACCTCCTACATTTTCCAAAAATCCATCTATGAACGATGTAGGAAATGGATAATTTAAACAAACATCATTTAGTTTCCTCAAATCTACGCATATTCTGATTCCCCCTCTCTTCATTTCTTGAACTACGATGGGACTGATCCATTATGATTCTTCAATGGGTTCAATAATTCATGCTTATAATATCCTATCTATCTCTACTCTCACCTTCTTCTTATACACTGGGTTCAATCTGTAGGGTCTCTGTATCATGGGATTATCTTATGGCTTCAAAGGAATCTCCATATCTCCTAAGTTCCCAACAATCCCCTTCATATTTGAAAAAGTAATTGGAAACAAGTCCTGATATTTGCGCAGTAAGTCAACAATCTTTTAAACTGCTTCCTCACTCCAGTAGTCTCCTATGTTCACAAACTTGGGCTTATATTGTGTTCTAATATTCACTTTATGTTTTTTCAACTGTTTTGCATACACAATATATTCAAGTTGTGGTCCCTCTACTACATGCTCTCCTTCAGTTTCTGGTATTTGCACATTTCTTGGGTCTTCCTCTTCTTGGTCTTGTTCAACAACATTATAAAAATGAAAAAATTCTTCAACTATCGCAGTAAATCTAGGTGCACTATATAAGGGAACCGATACCATCGAGTTTTCTGATGAAAAAATATTGTTATTGATGACCTCCAAGGCTGAGTCAATCAAAGGAGCATCATCTTCAAAATAAAATTGATCTTGAAATTGTGAGTTAAGTCTTCCCAATTTGTTTTTCCTTTGCACACTTCCAGTTCTATGTACCGGTTCTTCGGGTTTGTGTCTGTGGTATGTACAAATAAATGTGTCCATTCTTGCTTAGGTATTGATCTCCATGTCATTGTGCTCTTTGTAACATTATCAATAGGAAAGCTCAATATTGTATACTTCTACATAGTATCTTCATTCTTTGTCCCGAACCTGACTTGTAATAGCCTTCTGCACTATTACCAATCTCTTATTCCATCCTTATGCACAACCCACCATCTTGTCAGGGTCACTTTCAACGTGACATGTAAAGCTAGTAATATATGCTAATATGATATTTTCAATTCAAATTCTCTTATAAAATAAGATACATCGGTTAGTTTGTCATACCTCAGAGGACCACATACCTCAGTTCCAATCCATCACAACACATCAGTAATCTGAGCACATTTCCTTGTGGACACTTCATGCAATCTTTGTTGCCAGTTCTCTAAAGCTTCTTTTGAATCCGATGTGCATGAACTAATGATTCTCCAACTAAGTGCACCATCAATTGTAGGATTCACATAATTGTCCATCTGTGTGGTCATATTATATAGGTTATCGAGCTCTTTTCCCTTTACTAGTTCTACATATATTCTTACTTTAGTAGGATCCAATGGCACAATAATGTTAAAGTATTCTAATTAAAATATCATCTGTCTCTTCTTCATATCAGTGAAATTATGGTTGTCAAAGGTCCAATCAAGTCCAATTACTGTTGGGTAAGGGGTACTACCATCCACTATCTCGATCACTTCAAAATTGGCCAAGCTGTGCACTTCATCAATACTAACACTTACCCTAGTCAACCTTCCAATTGGAACAATTTTATGCTGATTTGATAACCTCAGTTGAATGGGAGACCGGATCAACTTCGACTCACCTATCATTTCCGATGTCCTCTTTGGAATGAAATTCACATCGGAACCTAGATCCAAAACAATATTTTCCATATTGTAGTCTCCTATCTATGCATTGATTCAAAACTCCCTATTTGTTCTTTTCTTGCAGTGCACCTAGTTAACTACTTGATGTGTGAAAGGTATCTCTTTCTCTTGGTCACAACAGTCGATCATTCCGTGCAACATACTCAAAGTATACTCATCTATCAATAGTTCTAAACAACTTCTTAAGAAACATTTCAAAGTACTTACCTTCTCAATTTTCTTTTCTTAATGGTCATAGACTGGTGGAATATCATACATCAATGACCTATGATAAAAATAGGGCATGGTTGAAGTTGATGCTATCCATTTTTCTCCTATCACTTATTCTCTTTCTTTCTTGTAGGTATCTTTCTTTTTTATAGGATCAAACAACATACGAGGTTATGTTGCTTTCTTGACCCACCGGTGGATCCTATTTCCTTGATTTGTCACATTAGTTCTGGTTCTTGTTCCTCCGCTGGTAATTGATACTATCTTAGGTCATCCGTCACGCTCTTCTACAACTATCATGTATACATTTGGGTTCCTCTTTTATTTCCACTTTGCGATCAACTATGGGAAATCCTTTGTTGCATGGTCTAGATGTCTGCAATATGTGCACGTCATTCAAGGATTCATAAAATATTGTGCCAAATGTTAGGGATGATTACAGTTATAACATACAATTTGTCATATTTCTCTATTAGATCCTCCTCTTCCATGACCTCTAAACCCTCTTCCTCTTCCTTGATTATAACCTCTTGGATTATTATACTGTGAAACTCCTCCTTCAGATTTTTCATCTCCATGGACTCTATATGCATCAACGATGCGTTCTCTCATCAAATCAAATGCGCAAAAATCCTTCTCTTCATGTCCCATTGACTTACAAAAATTACAAAACAAGTTTCTTCTAGTGCTATGATATTTCTACATCAATGGAAAAGTAGTAGGGTGGTGACCAGTCATCTTGAAAATATCACACCATACCCCTAATGGATTTAGATCTCATGCATTCAAATATTGCTAAAACGTTGGACATTCATTCTTATGTTGAGCTTATTTTCTACATGTGACACATCATAATTCCTCACTATTTTTGATTCCTTTCGCAAGTTCCTGCAACTGAATAGTCATTGTTGCTAACAACGATTGAACTTGAGCCATCATTGTGCCATATTATCCTACTAAGATGCTTCCAATTTTATAACAATTTACAGAGCTTTTGACTACGATGCAATCTTCTGCTGTGTGAAGAGTAAGTGTATATGCAACAAAAATCCTACAATAAACCACTCCCTATGTTGTTTATCTAGAATTTGGAATGTGAACTAATCCTTCAGTATCTTGAATCTTTGATAATAATGCCACACTCATTCATTCACTATCTTCTTGATCTCCTTTAGCTTTGTAATTCACTGTGACTTAGACTTAGGTTTCTGGAACTCTTTCAATAGAGCTTGTCTTACATATGCCAATGTTCTAGTTTGTCCTGCAGGTGTAGTAGTATGATATTTCATGTACCAAAGTAACACACGATCTCTAAATGTTGTCACCAACTGCACAATCTTTACATCATCATCCTAGATGTTCTTCATAGTACATATTGTTTCACAAATGAATAAATCTTGTTCTATATCTTCTGTGTTGGAAACTTGGTCAATACTGAGAGGGGGGGTGATTCAATATTGGTTAATTATTTAAAATTTTAATAAATTTAACTTATTAACAACAATTGATAAACAACAATAAAATTGAATATAAAATCAATAAAATAGTACAAGTTACAATAATGATTGGGAGACACCAATCTCCTTGTTCATGGATTCAACCCTAGGAAGCACCAACTCCCTTGTTTTAGGGCACCAACCCTAGGAAGCACTAACTTCCTTGTTTTAGGGCTCCAACCCTAGGAAGCACCAATTCCCTTTTTTAGGGAACCAACCCTAGGAATCACCAACTGCCTTGTCTTCAAACTTTAATCAGTAAAGGACATTAGTCCTTCCTTGCTCCACCCTTCCACTCTCATTACATAAATATATTGTCCTTACTTCCTTGGACTCTACCCTTCATTTTGATCTTCAAAATCAAACCCACAGAGACATCTTCTTTCCTTCATACATTTTCATTTATATAGACTTATAAAGGGTGTGATTTGAACCCATCTGTCTTTTGATAATGAAACATTGTGCCCCTTCATTTAATTAACACAAATGATAACTTTTATTAATTGATTTTTGTACACCAACTTAGATAGTGATTTTCGTATGATGATTATGGAGTGATGGGAATAGATTTTAAAATTCTATGACATGGGTTTTGTGCAGAACATCTCAAATTACATGACCCCCAATATATTTCCCCAGAACATGTGCGAGGTGATAGGTACGAGCAGTTCTTTCAAGACAACTTTCCTATATTTTCCTTTTGGTCGTCGAATACTAGATCGACTTTAGTACATTTTACTTTTTTGTGAATGTCTAAATTAACCTCCATATATATCCTTTGTTGGTGACTATTTAAAATAACCTTGCAAACATTTTACTTGATGGTATATATTAAAATAGCTTCCCTCTCAGCTGCTATTCATTAAATATTCGACTTGGTCTCACCCTTCTTTTTGTATTTTTCTTCCTCATTCGACCAACACACATCTTTTTGGTTGACTTAACGTGGAGAAATTTCTGCTTGAGAGATTTGAATTTGGTCATCCCGAATTTCTTTGGCTGACTTTATTTCCTGACTCAATTTTATTTCGATGTCGATATTCGGGGTAATTTACTCTATTTCTACTCGAACCGACTCGACTTAGAGAAAAAATGACTTGAGTAATTCGATTTTAGATCGACTCGATTTTCTTCGGTTTTGACTTCTTGTACTTATCTGACTTCGACCTCTTCGATTTCGACCTTCTATTTCTGATATGGATTTTATGAGCAGAACAAAATGAATACAGATTATTAACATATTCTTAACACAAAATAACAGAGATATAGTAAAAATATTTTTCTATTCAATAATGAAATAAGCTGAATCTGTAAAATGCAGCGGAAACAAGCTTGTTGGAATGGTGGCGGATTATCTCTGAGAAGAGATGTGATGGCTGTGCGCATTCGCAAGAAAAAAATTACAATGAGGCTTTGAAGGAATTTTTACAATAAAAAAGAATTTCAAAACCCTAGACATCCAAAAACCTAACCCTAGGAGATGAAGCGCCAAAATTCATGTGGGCCCCGTTTGGGTAAGTTAGTACATCAACTTCCCGGGGTCGTAACTTTTGCATACAATCTCTGTTTTAGGCGTGTGATATACCGTTGGAAAGGTATCGTCGAGGAGATTAATTTTGGGGGATAAATCATGCCTTATACTATTATTGAGGATATCTATCTCTAAAAACCTTCATTTAGGCCCTCAAAATGGCCCCGAAAGTTAAAACTGCTAAAAATAGTAAATTGCGAAAAATGTCAGAAAACTGTTTAGAGCCAGTTGGAAAAGGTGGGTGGCCACCGATATCCATCTAGATCAATTTCGACCTCCAATTTCTTTGAATTTGACCTTCAAACTATTTGACCTCTTCGATTTCTATCTTTGATTTCTTTGATTTCAACCTTCGACTTCAACTTCTTCAACTTCGACCTTTTTCTTCAACTTATTCGATTTCAACTTTTTCATCTTCTCATTGAGGTGTTTATACCATAATTATTTACATCTACTTGATCCTTTTTGTATCAATTCCAATACCAACTCCATGCCCAACATTGACCATATTGGTCCTTTTTGTCATCAATGTCAACCCGATAATACTAGGTCCAACATTCTCCCCCTTTGGAATTGATGGAAACAAAGTAAAACTCTCTATTTTTAATCGGGTTTGTACTTCTTATGACAACAATGATAGAAGAGATATTTCTTCACTCCCCTTGAGGTGATGGTCCCCCTGAGACGATGCTCCCCCTAAGGTGATGTTACCTCTGTCCACGTGTTTCTTTCTTCTGATCAAACCTTTATAGTTTTAATGAGGTATGGGAATTACTCCTAATTTGTTCCTAAGATTTTCAAAGGTGCTTCTTGGTAGAGGTTTTTTAGAGATGTATGCTATTTTTTCTTTTGTGTCTACATATTCTAATTTCAACATTTTTGGAGTAACTTTATCTCTTAAGAAATGATATTTGATTTGGATGTGTTTGGTTTTTGAATGCATTACATGATTTTTAGAGATGTTTATGGCACTAGTGTTATCATAGTTAATAGTAATGGGATGATCGTATATTACTTGTAAATATTGTAATGTTTGTTTCATCCAAATAACTTGTGTGCAACTAGATGAAGTAGCAATGTATTATACCTATGTTGTAGACAATGATGTGGATGTTTTTTTCTTACTTAGCCATTCTACCAGGCATTCTCCTAGAAGAAATTCTCCTCCGCTGGTGCTTTTCCTATCATTTATACTACTAGCCCAATCTGCATCAGTGTGTGCAGTTATAGTGAAGTATTTATCTTTTAGATACCATAATCCAAGTTCTAAGGTGCCTTTAAGATATATGAATATCCTCTTTACTGCTTTTAAGTGAGTTTATTTAGGTGTAGATTGAAATCTCCCATGAGTCTTGCATCTTCCATGATGTTAGGTCTTGTTGATGTTGAATAGAGAAGACTTCCAACCATTGATCTGTCCATAGTTTGGTCCACTTTTGGTGAGTCATCTTCTAGGCTTAGTTTACATCCAGTGACCATCGGAGTACTCATAGGTTTACTTTCTTCCATTTGGAATTTATTTAGCATTTCCTTGATATATTTGGCTTGGGAATTGAATATTAATTTTTTTGTTTGAGTTACTTGTAAACCTAGGAAGAAGGATAGTTCTTCCAACATATACATTTCAAATTCTTCTTGCATTTTGGTTGCAAACTTTCTACTTAGTATAGTAAGATTACTTCCAAATATGATTTCATCTACATATACTACCACAATAATGATGTTTTGATCCTAAATTTTGATGTATAAGTTGTTTTCAATAGTCCCTCTCTTATATCCTTGTTTTTTCAAGTACTAATCAAGCCTTGAGAACCATGCTCTGGGGGCTTGTTTACAACCATACAGGTCCTTTTTTAGCTTGCACACATAGTCCTGATTTTTTGTTAACATGAATCCTTCTGGTTTCTCAACATAGAATTTTTATTCTAGTATTCCATTAAGGAATGATGACTTGACATCCATCTGATAGATTTTGAAATTTCTGAAACATGCAAATGCCAGGAACATTCTAATGGCTTCAAGTCTTGCTACTGGAGAAAAAGTCTCTTCAAAATCAATACCTTCCACTTGGGAATATCCCTTGCATACTAATCTTTCTTTTTTATTTATGATCTTCCCATTTTCATTGAGTTTCTTCTTGAATATCCACTTAGTTCCTACCACATTCTTTTCCTTGGGTCTTGGAACTAGTTCCCAAGTCTGGTTCTTCTCTATTTGTTCTAGTTCTTCATCCATTGATTTTATTCAATGTTTAATTTTACTGGATTCTTTAAATGACTTAGGTTCTGTCGGGGATAAAATTTCTTGTTCTGAATTAAATGGGAGTTTCCTTCTTGTTTCCACTCCTGCATTTTTATCTCCAATAATATGACTTTCATAATGATTCTTTTGAACCCTTTTTGATGGAAATTTTGGCAAGGGTGTTTCTTCATCATATTCATCATCAGTGTGGGGTTTAGTTTCTTGAGGTTCTTCATCAACTTCTTCATTATGATATTCTCCATCACTTTTATCATGATATGTTGATATGTTCTAGGGTATGACTTGTCTTAACTTTAGATCATCTATATTTACATTGGAAATTTCCACCATTTTATGTAGTCTTGGGTTATAACATCTATAAGCCTTTTTGTTAAGCGAATATCCTAGAAATATTCCTTCATCTGATATTGGGTCAAATTTCCCTAGATTATCCTCATCATTTTTGATGTAACACTTACTTCCAAAGACTCTGAAGTGTTTCACTGATGCTAGCCTACCAAACCATAGTTCATAAGGTGTTTTGTCATTGTTAGGTATTAATTGTGATCAATTGAGTATGTGAACTACTATGTATACTACATCTCTCCAAAACTTATCTGGAAGTTTGGATTCATTCAACATGGTTCTTGCAGCTTCTTGGACAATTCTATTCCATGATCTTCACTTTCTTCAGAAGAGATATTGTCCTCTTTGGTGTAGAGATTCTTCTTCTATTTGTAGTATTTCTTTTTTGTTCCTTGTCTTACCCTTCTTATGTTATTTATGATTATTAATTTATTCATCATCACTATCCTCCTATTTGGGAAATGGACATTTGTTATCAAAGTGTCCAGCTTTACCACAGTTGAAGCATATCAGAGGAAACTTCCCCTTGTATTTAACAATACCTTTCTTGAGTTTCTTCATAAAGTTAGACACTTCTTCACCATATATATTTGATAAATATTCATTAGGTACCTTCTCTTGCTTCTTTCTTGATTTTGATGCCTTGAATGTTGTTTCTCCTTTTGTTGTTTTTTCTTGTCCTATTATCATCTCATATGTTGTGAGGATCCCATGTAATTAATCCACTGTGAGCTTATCAAGATATGGTCTATCTTCAAGGGTAGAAATTTTGGCATCATACCTCATAGGTAATGATCTCAAGATATTTTGGACAATTGGTTTGTATTTTAGCTCTTCTCTTAATGCTCTGATTCAATTGACAATTTCATCAACTCTTTGAGGATATTCAACTCTGTTTTCTTCCTCCTTCATTTCCAAATTTTCAAATTGAGTTCTATAGGTTTATATTTTGGCTTCCTTGAATTTGTTGTGTCCTTCATATATGACCTTTAGTTTGTCCCATATCTCTTTTACTGACTTAGAGTGCATTACCTTTACAAATATAGGATTGGTTAATCCTCCTAGAATAGCATTGACGACTCTTGAATTTTCATTGCATAACTTCTTTGTATTAGTATCAGTAGGTGGGGTAGATGGTGTAGTATAACCACTTTCAACAACTTGCCAAACATCACATCCAAGGGCCATGAGATAACTTTTCATTATCATACTCCAGAATGCATAATCATTCCCTTTGAACATAGGTGATTTGTTGGAAAGACATTCCCTCTTGTTGATCCATTGCTTCAAAATATACCTTCCAGTTGTTAGATTCTGCAGAAGGCATGTGCTCTGATAACAATTCTTGGAAACTTTGTTAGTACTGAGAGGGAGGGGGTGAATCCGTATTGGTTAATTATTTAAAATTTTAATAATTTTATCTTATTAACAACAATTGATCAACAAAAGTAAACCTAAATATAAAATCAACAAAATAATGATAATTACAATAATGATTGGGAGACACCAATCTCCTTTTTCAGGGCTTCAACCCTAGGAAGCACCAACTCCCTTGTTTTAGGGAACCAACCCTAGGAAACACCAACTTCTTTGTTCAGGGAACCAACCCTAGGAGGCACAAATTCCCTTGTTTAGGGAACTAACCCTAGGAAGCACCAAAATCCCTTGTCTTCAAAATTTAATCATTAAAGGACATTAGTCGTTTAGTCCTTCCTTGCTCAACCCTTCCACCCTCGTTACATAAATATCTTCTCTTTACTTCATTGGACTCTACTCTTCGTTTTGATCTTCAAAATGAAACTCATAGAGACATATTCTTTCCTTCATAAATTTTCATTTATATAGACTTATAAAGAGTGTGATTTGAATTGATGTGTCTTTTGAAAATGAAACATTGCACCCCTTCATTTAATTAACCCAAATGATAACTTTTATTAATTGATTTTTTAACACCAAATTATATAGTGATTTTCTTATGATGATTCTGGAGTGATGGAAATGAATTTTAAAATTATATGACATGGGTTTTGTGCATAACATCCTTAGTTAGCTGAAATGAAATTGGTTTCCCTAGAAAATGTGTTAGGTGATAGGTACAAGAGGTTCTTCGAAGAAAAATTGCCCATATTTTCCTTTGGTCGTCGGATACCAGATCGACTTCAATACATTTTACTTTTTCAAGAATGTCTAAGTCAACCTGCATATATATTCTTTGTTGGTGACTATTTAAAATCAACTTGTAAACATTTTACTTGATGGTGGATATTAAAATCGGTTCCCTCTCAGCTGCTAGTCATTAAAGATTTGATTTGGTCTCACTCTTTTTTTATATTTTTCTTCCTCTTTCGACCGACACACATATTTTTGGTTAACTTAACGAGGAGAAATTTTGACTTGAGAGATTTGACTTTGGTTGTCCTGACTTGCTTTGGAAGGCTTGTATTTCCTGAATCAATTTTCTTTCGACATCAATCTTTAGGGTAATTTACTTTACTTTTACTCGGACCAACTTGAATTAAAGAAAAACTGAATTAAGCAATTTGATTTTATATCGATCTGACTTGCTTCGGTTCCGACTTCTTCTACTTATCTAAATTTGACCTTCGACTTCTTTGACCTCTTCGATTTCGAACTCTGATTTGTTTTACTTTGACCTTCAACTTCAAATTCTTCAACTTCAACCTTTTTCTTCGACTTCTTCAACTTCAACTTTTTCAACTTCTTGCTGAGATGTTTATACTAGAGTTCTTGACATCTACTTGATAATTTTTGTATCAGTTCCAATACAAACTCCATTCCCAACATTGACCATATTGGTCCTTTTTGTCATCAATGCAAATCCCATATTATTAGGTACAACATTCTGGACTGACCCCATGAAATAAATGCATTATTAAAGTGGGATCTACTCCTTCCATCATATTCTACGTGATATTCCTCCTTGGTGATACTATTCGAAGATAGGCTATTGTACTACTTCCACTGTTCTGACTGTTATCCTTACTTCCCTTATTAACTACAATTGAAAAAGTTTCTTCATACCTTGGATATGCACAAGAGGTCATGGGTTTGATGCAGATTCTAGCCTGAGTGGGATCTTCTTCTATTGGACTGAGCTTACTTTCTATGCATGGTATGATCTAGAATATTATGCATGTTCTCTCTTTTCAAATTCATTGTGTTTCTCCTCTCTATCATCCACCTAAATCTCTTACCACTGTGAAATACTCCAATATCTTCATCCATTTCACACTCTTATTCTCTCGACATCATCATCCCATTTGTTCCTCATTCATTCTTCCCTACAACACTCATACCATTTCCTGGTCAACCCCTAGTCCCCCTTATGCGTGAAAGTGCTTAGCTTCTAGGGAAATCAGATTACATCCTTGTAACTCCCTTATCACACAACAACATCTTAGTCCAAGTAGATAGTGACTTCAATTATCTTTCACACGTTCCTTTAAATAATTCTCTTTCATTAGCACTATACGACTAAGTACAATCTATGGAAACTTCAGTAATGTAACCTACCGGTATACTATCCAACCATAAATCAACTACGTGTGATACCCGATTACTTATAGTATTGACTTTCCAAATTAACTCAGGAGTCTAATTTTTCAGAACAATAGTGGAAAATATTTCATGTTGTTCAACTAACCTATGGATCCAATCTACTAAAATATTCAATAAATCAACAAAGAAAATTTCATGCAAATCTGTAAACACATACCTCTGTAGCTATATCTCTGCACTGATCCATGGATTTTTATTTTGATATACAAAAAAAATGATCTCCTTCATGTCCAACCATTTTCCATTCTCCTCCTTAGTAGTTCTCCACACCCCCCTCAGTTGAATATTACGGTCCTGACAATAGAACCATTTGTTGGTGCACAGTGGGAAGACTCAAGGTTCAAAATTAAATCACCAACAAAACCCTAAAGACACTGGCCCTTTCAGCATCACCCACAAGTAGGTGAAGTCTCACCTGAGGTAGCTATGGGGAGACATTCATCATACTTAACATTCATTCATTAGACCATTCATTAGAGTCTATCTCAATAAGAGAAGAAAGGATGCATTCGAGTCTATCGCCGTTTAATGACAACTTCCTGAACTCCTATTATAGATCTAAGTTTGGAGAACTTCTAGTTTGCAAGAGACTTTATGAAAATGTCTGCAACTTGAAAATGTAGTGAAAAAGACATAACTCGATGTGTATATCGATGTGTTTGCTGCATTGACATTGAACTGAGTATTTGGCAAGCTTGATGGTACTCTAATTTTTTCACTAGAGGGTTTTTCGAAGTTGTTGTTGGAATACAAACTATGAAAGGATCTATTGAAGCCATAAGTATTCTTCAATTGCATTAATTGTTGCTCAATACTCTACTTGTTTTGAAGAAAGAACAATATCTTGTTGTTTATTACAAGGCCATGTGATAGGTCCCGAACCAAGGATGAAACAATAAATTGCAGTATACTTTCAATCATCAGGGTTGCTAACCCAATATGAATGAGTGAAACCAACCAATAAAGGAGTCCCCCCTGAGCTGTAATGTATTATGACATGAATTGTAACCTGAACATATCAAAGTACCTTCTTCGCTACTTTCCAATGGATTTCATGGGGTGTTTTCATACACCGAGAAACAATACCAACAACAAAGGAAATAACAGGATGAGTATGAGTCAAGTAAAAGAGGATACCAACTAATTGATGATACAAAGTGGCATCAAATTCGGAAGAAGTACAGGTGGAAAAAAGTTTGACTCTAGATTGGAATGGATAAGGGACTGGTTTATAATATTCCATGTGAAATCAATGAAGAAGGTCACAAGCATACTTAGAATCGGAAATAAAAACTCCTTCCATGGATTGAAAAACTTGGAGGGAAAGGAAATAGTGCAAAAATCCTATGCCTGGCATTTCAAATTTCTTCTTAAGGTTGTATTTCACACAACTTAAAATTTTAGGGTCACTACCAATGAGGATAATATCATCAACATAAAGAACAATGATTATGAGATGGCTTACTACTTTCTTGGTATAGACATTTGGATCAGAGTGACATCTAGAAAAGATGGTGTCAAGAAGAAAGTTTTCCATTTTGGCATACCAAGTTCGGGAAGCTTACTTAAGACCATATATAGATTTCATAAGGTGACAAACAAGGCTAGAGTCATTGTGTAAATACCCAGGAGGTTGTTCCATTTAGATTTCATCTTGAAAATCCCCATGCAAGAAGGAGGATTTGAGATCCATCTGACAGACCTCCCATTTATGTGAGGATGCAAGGGCTAGAACAAGAAGGATGGAATTCACTTTGTCTATAAGGGAAAATGTCTCATCATAGTCAATTCCTTCAACTTGGGAAAATAACTTAGCAAGTAACTGAGCCTTGTGTCTTTCAACACTTCCATCTAATGCATACTTAGCTCTGTAGACCCATTTACATCTGACAATTTTTCTTCCTTTCGGAAGAGGTACAGGATCCCAAGTATCATTCATTATTAAATATCGATACTCTTCATTCATTGTTTTATCCCATTCTAGATGATCTGAAGCTTCCTCCAATGTCTCTAGATCACGAGTCTATGAAACTTGAGCCAAAAGAGAAGAGGCTCACTAGAACTATGAATGTGTCTGGTGTTAATATAAATGATCAATGGAAAGATCACCAAATGCTTCTCATGTTGAACGAACCCATCTAGGAAGCGATGGTGCTGGTATAGGTTCATGTTCAATGCACTCATGTGGAGGAAGGTGAGCAAGTGGAGGTGGATTTTCATCCTTACTATCTTCATATGAAGAAGAAGCAACCAGAATAGGAATAAAAGAAGGCACAAATGCCAAAGATGAATCAAAGGCTGAAGAAGACATAAACATTGAATTAGGCTCATAGACCAAGATATTTTCATCAAATTTAACATCTATTCTAATAATAATTTCATTAAAATGTGGTTAAAGAAGTTTGTAACATTTGACATCTTCAGAGTAACCAACAAATATACACTTCTCAATTTTAGGTTGCAATGCTTTCCTTTTCTCATTAGGGAAGTGAGCCCACGCTATACTACCAAATACATGGAAGTGATGTACATCTGTCTTAATTTTATTCCATGCTTCTTCCAGTGTTATATTTTGAGATCCTTTGTGGGAGTGTGATTTACTATGTAATTTACATAGTTAAAGGATTCTTCCCAATAAATTAGACTTACTCCCTTAGATTGGATCATACAATTAGTGTTGGCATGCAGTGGGAAGACCCAAGTTTCATAATTAAGTCACCAATAAAACCCTAAAGGTACCAACCCTTTCAGAATCACCTGCAAGTAGGTGAATTCTCACTCAAGGTACCTATGGGGACTATAAGAACCAGGTTTCCACAGTCATGGAGGAATGGGAGACATTCATCATATTTGTCATACTTAATATTCATTCATTAGACCATTCATCATGTGTGCAAAACCATCATATAACATATAACATATTCATATTAATCATTTATTTTGTCTAACCAATTACATATTTCTACTTTTATATTAGAGCTTGCAAGATACCAGATATATAAAATATGCAGAACAGAAACGAAATGCTAGAAATAACAGAATAATAGTAAAATATCCAGCATAATCTTCACAATACACATAAATGATATACGAAATAGCAGCAGAAATAGCACTTGAACAGAAATAGCACTTGATTCAGATAGCAATGTTCACAAGCCTCTTCGAGGGGGCAACCTCCAATCGAGCAGCGCTCTGTTACAATAATATCCAAGCTAGGGTTCTCATACCGTCGACTCCTATTTATACTAAAAAGAAGCATCTAGAGGAAGATCCTTCTAGAAGCGGAAGCTTCTATTAG
>ML795894.1:657049-670687 GCA_009831015.1 Picea engelmannii
CTTGAGGCCCTCAAGTAGATGCTCTCCTTACAATGAAAGGTGAAAATATGAGTGAAAGAACTCAAGGCTTCTCCACTCTAGTGAGAGATGGAAAGCTTATGAAATGGTGTTGATAATGTCTATTGCTAAAGAGTGAGTCTCCAACAATCCCAAAAGCATAACATTACAATGAATTCCTTGAAGAAATGATGGTCATTCATGGCTTTTTATAGCCAAGCTTTGAGCTATTATGCACCCCCTTTTGGATGTGAAAAGGGGCTCTTTAGGGCACAATTAGGTCTTTGACCAGCCTCCCCACGCAGATTGAGNNNNGATTTGATGTCAAATCGACTTGGGAGCCGATCCATTAGTGGTTGGGAGGCCGACCAGCTTCATAAATGCGCCGTTTGGCAGGCGCGTGGGTTTGGCACCCCACAGCCGCGCATATGCGCCCAATATACGAAGGTATTGCGCGCGCGCGCTCATTTTTAGTGGGTATGCTGCGCTTTTTAATTTTTTTAGCCATTTTTGTATAGTTTTTGGCCCTTTTGCTGTGCTGTGGATTTTACTCCTTGTGCCATGAATGCATGTTTTCCTGGGCTGATGATGTGGAGTTCTTGTCGCCCTGTGCGGACGAAATTTCAGTGATAACAACTACCTTCTTAGTTTCCGGGTTCCAAATCTTATAACCTTCGAGACCATCTTTATACCCAATAAAGATACACTTTTCATCCTTCTTATATATCTTACTCCTGTTTTCCTTTGGAACATGAACATAGGCCTCAAAGACAAATACCTTGATATGTGTGAAAGATGGTTTCTTACCAGTCCATACCTCTTATGGAGTCTTTTCATACAATGTTGATAAGGGTGATCTATTAACCAGGTAACATGCAATACCCACTTCCTCTGCCCATAATTCTTTCCCTAACCCAACACCACTGAGAATGCACATTGGTTTTTCCATTAGCGTCATGTTCATCCTTTCTGCAAATCCATTCTACTGAGGTGTATATGGAATAGTCTTTTTCCTTGCTATACCACAGTTCTTACAAAATTATTCAAATTCATTCCCGCAGAACTCTCTGACATAATCTTTGTCAACACCTTAATTATATTCTTTGTTTGCTTCTCAACAAGAGCCTTAAACTCTTTAAACCTATCAAAGACTTCATATTTCTTCCTGAGGAAACATATCTAAGTATTCATCGAGAAGCCAACTATAAATGTGACATAATACACATGTTTTCCCAATGATGGGACCAACATAGGTCCAAAAAGATCACTGTGAAATAGCTGTAAAATTCCTTATTCCCTTGTTGCACCAGAGGGGAATCTTACCTGATTTTGCTTCCCATAAACACAATGTTCACAGAAATCAAAATATAGAGAGAAGGTAGACATATCCTCAACCATACCTTTACTATGTAGTAGTTGAAGACCCTTCTCTCTGATGTGCCCCAGTATTTGATGCCAGGACATAACCTTTTCTCCAGAGACTGTAGGAGTTCTTTCTTCTTAAACTCCAATATCATGAACAATGGAACTATTACAAACATCACTAATAGTGTTTCCTTGAAGCTTATACAGAGTTCCAAACTGAATTCCCTTCAACAACACCATTTCTCCTCAAACCATCCTGCATGTTTCCTTTTCAAATATTGTTTTTACCCCTGGATCATCCATTTTGCTTACAAAAATCAAATTTATGGCCAAAACTGGGATATGCAGAACACAAGGTAGTGTTCTAATCCTTTTATCTATGAGCCTCAACTTGACTTTTCCTCGTCCTATGATTCTATTTGTCGAATCATCACTTAGGAAAACATTACCTCCATCATACCTTTCATATTCACAGAACCACTCCCTATGGGGAGTTATATGAAAGGATGCACCTAAGTCAACCAACCATGCCTCAGTATCTACATGTGTGCTTGAAGAAGACAAGTACACATCCCCTCCTTCTTCCTTGGAGGTATTTTCTTATGTAGAAGGAGCTTCTTTAGATCCCTTCTTTTTCTCAATTTTGGATCTAAACTACTTCTTGTAGTGCCCTTATTTTCCACATCTCCAATATACCTTTACAAACTTTCTGAGATATTTAGATCTACCCTTAGACTTAGATCTCCCACTTGAGGACTTAGATATATTTTCTTCATGGGAGTGTCCTCTTGCAAATAATGCATCTGTGCTTTTTCCTTCCATGTTCTTCCATCTCATCTCCCCAAACAAAAAGGATGAGACCACTTCATCAAACTTCAAGGCGGTTGTATTACTACCTATGGACACAACCAGACTATCCCATGAGTCTGGTAAATAGCATAGTAAAATGATACACTTATCTTCATCTAAAATTTTAATATCAACATATACTAATTGAATTACCACAGTGTTGAAGGCATTCAAATGCTCTGCCACCGAGTCTCCATCTTTCATCCTTAGGTTATACAACTTATTTCTCAGGAAAATTTTATTTACTAGGGACTTAGAATGATACAACTTCCCCAACTTATCCCATAGATATTTGGTTTTAGCTTCCTCTGACACATTCAGTAATATTGAATCCGAGAGACAGAGTCATATTGTGCTCTTTGCCTTCCTGTCCAACTTTTTCCAATCATCTACTAAAGTTCATGTAGGTGTATTACTTGGATCCACCATGATCCACTAATCTCTGTCCACCAAAAAATCTTCCATATTGAGCTTCCACATCTCAAAACGTTCCCCATTAAACTTCTTGATCTCCATTTTCAAACTGCTCACCATTTATTTTCACCTGAAAAATCAATACCACAGATCTCCCACTGTAACAAGGATTATCACAGTCCTGAGCCAAACCATTGACCACAAAGGCATCCCCCTAAAGCCAACAAATATCTGATACCAAATGTAGATTTTAACCTTGTAAAATATTTTACTGCAAACATATTTTCAATAAAAGAACAAAAAAATGATACTATGGAAAATACACACATTACACAAAGATTTTTCCCCTAGAAACCCAAACCGGGAAAACCATCATATTCTATATTCATTCATAATGATACATTGTTTACAATACAATATACATATAGGAGCCAACGAAATCCAAAACCCTAACCCAATGACATGGATTAGTCAAAAAACCTAATTCCTTAATCGAAAATAGAAAACCATCAACAAAACCCATGTGCTGAAAAACCACCCAACAATGGACACGAAAATTGAGGCAATACGAAAAATGAGGAAAACTGTGACAAGTTTCCCGAGGAAAAAAAAATGTTTTAGGGATGCTTCCCTGGAACCCCTGCACAGGGGGGTTATCTCCCCCTTCAAACCCTACTGCACGCTCGACGCAATGTAGACACTAGCTCTGGTCATGCAAATAATACAACACATACCTAACATTCTTTCCAGTTTGTGATCAAATATGGGAAATCCTTGTTAGACATAGTGGTATGATATTGTCATTGATGTCAACATGGTGCAGAAGAATCCAATATAAATCCAAAGCTCATAAGGAACAACATTAATCAAATATCAGAAGAGATGACACATTTGAAATAACACATGACACAATGTTCTGCGAGTGAATAAATCATTTTTTAAAGGATCGAGTTACAAGAGCCATTCATTCTTATTTTGGGATAATATAGGATTGTTACATCGAGGTGAAGTCAGAGGTTGGTAAGGATTAAATATCAACCATCAGATCTGAAGGAGGATATTCAGATGGTTCCCTAGCCATTGCATTAATATTCGATCCAGAATGAAAATATTGAAACTGTCAGATCACACTAAAGGAAAGAAGGTGGTCAACTCCAAAGCTGACCACTATGGTGAAAAGGAGTCTAAAATATGTAAGTTTACTCGAATACCGTAGCCCTGAAGTCACGAACTCCCGTCGACCATCGGATCAGAGGAAGAATAAGAAATCCCATCAAATGTTGATCTGGTGTGAAAATATTCAGAATGTGCTAATGAAGAAGGTGGTAAGCTACGACCTTGAACTACTCCAGTGATAAACAACTCAGATAAACCGAGAACTCCTGAACCCTGGAGTTTCAAAATAAATGGAGGCCATAGGATCAAGACAATTAGAAATATATGGTGGTAGATCTATTGAGCACTTTGACAAGAATAGGAGGATGGTATAAAAGTTCTGAAACTCTCAAAGCCACGAAGTAAGACATGTCGAAGAAGACAAATATGACATGTGGCCCAATCGTCTAGTGACAAGTGTCAAGGTATAGTTGGCACATTAGGTATATGAAAGTCATGAATCAAGGTGACACATGGAAAACACTTAGGTAGTGCCACATCAACAATGACGTTGGCAAGCTACATCACTTTGGGAGTACATCCTTCAGGGATATCCAACTTCTCATACCAACAAAACTACTCGAAGCACCGAAGGCCAAAGTCCCAAAGTGAATGAGAACCACCCATCTCAAATGTGCAAATAAAACAGGATCATAAATCTTGATAAGTGATTAAGCACTCGTTTGGATTAGCTCTTAGTCACCGTCTTTGGTCATAGGGAATAGAGGTCTTGAAGGTGTGTCTGTGTGAATTTTAACATATAGAGGAAGAAGTTTTCCTCTATCAGGAAGAAACTTTGAACCAAGTAGGATGTGGATTTTGTCTTGATTGATATTAAGTGATCAAATACATCCAATGCATTGGAAAACTATTCGAAAAGCTCATATATGATCTATTAGAGAAATGGGGACATAGCAGAAGCTTAAGAATAAAATAAGAAGGCATGGGATTGATTTAAAATAAATTGATCCATACCTGTGATCGATTTATGAAAATACCTCTTACTAAATTCAAAATATTTCAAGTTAATGTGTGAATAATAATAGAGGGATATACTAATTATAAATTAAAAGACAAATGTTATTACTGTTAATTTAAATAAATAGGTGCAATGGTCCAAACAAAGGGACACAATGCTTCAACACTCACACCAGTTGGAAGAGTATACAGAAAATAAAGAACGGTGAAGAAGAAGTGTCTATGTAGTCCATATCATAATATCAAATCAAAATCACAGTACAAGAATAAGAACCAATGATCCTTATGTAGTGAGGGTGGAAGGGAGGAGCAAGGAAGGATTCATATCCTTTACTAAGTAAAGTGTGAAATAAGGGAGTTGGTGCTTCCTAGGGTTGGTTCCCTAAATACAAGGGAGTTGGTGCTTTCTAGGGTTGGTGCCATAAAACAAGGGAGTTGTTGTTTCCTAGGGTTGGTGCGCTAAAGACGGGTATTTTTGTCTCCTAGAGTTGGTGCTCTAAAAAGGATTGGTGTCCTTCACTATCTTAGATTATTCTTTATAAAACCTTATAATTATTGTTAATTATATTTATATAATTGATTTTAAATACAAGTCCATTGTTGACCCATTGTGGTGATTAATAAAATAAAAAAAATAACGCTAATTGATTTAAAAAGGTAATACTGATTCACCCCCCCTCTCATTATTTTCAAAACTCCTCTGTTGCATGGTCTAGATGTCTGCAATATGTGCACGTCATGCAAGGATTCATACAATATCATGTCAAATGTTAGGGATGATTACAATTATAACATACAATTGGTCAGATTCCTTTGCCGAATCCTCCTCTTCCACGACCTTTGAACCCTCTTCCTCCTCCTTGATTATAACCTCTTGGATTATTATACTGCAGAACTCCTCCTTATGATTTTTCTCCATGGAATCTATATACATCTACGGTGCACTCTCTAATCAAATAAAATGAATGAAAATCCTTCTCTTCATGTCCCACTGACTTACAAAAATTACAAAACAATTTTCTTCCAGTGCTATGATATTTCCGCATCAATGGAAAAGCAATAAGGTGGTGACCCATCATCTTGAAAATATCACACCATACCCCTAATGGATTCAAAGCTCTTGTATTCAAATATTGATAAAAAGTTGGACATTCATTCTTATGATGATCTTCTGTTGTACATGTGACACATTGTACTACCTCGCTCTTTTCTCTTCCTTTCGCAAATTCCTGCAATTGAATAGTCAACACTGCTAACTGCAATTGAACTTGAGCCATCATTGTACCATTTTATCCTACAGGGGATGCTTCGAATTATAGAAATTTCTATAGCTTTAGACTACGATGAAATATTCTGCTATATGAAGGGGAAGTGTATATGTGACAACAATACTACAGTTAACCATTGTTTAGGTTGTTTATCTAGAATTTGGACTGTCAACTGATCCTTGAGTATCTTGAATCTTTGATCATAATGCCACACTGATTCATTCACTATCTTCTTAATCTCCTGCATCTTTGTAATTCACTACGACTCAGACTTAGGTTTCTAGAACTCTTTCAATATGTCTTGTCTTACATATGCCAATGTTCTAGTTTTTCCTGCAGGTGTAGTAGTATAATATTTCATGTACCATAGTAACACGCGATCTCTGAATGTCATCACCAAAATATTCACATCATTATACTAGACGTTCTTCATAGTCCATATTGTTTCACAAATGAACAAATTTTGTTTTGGATCTTATGTGTTGGAAACTTGGTCAATAATGAGAGGAGGGGTGAATCAGTATTGGTTAATTATTTAAAATTTTAATAAATTTAACTTATTAACAATAATTGATCAACAACAGTAAACTTGAATATAAAACCAATACAATATTATAAGTTACAATAATTATTGGGAGACACCAATCTCCTTGTTCAAAGCTTCAAACCTAGGAAGCACCAACTCCCTTTTTTTAGGGCACCAACCCTAGGAAGCACGAACTCCCTTGTTTTAGGGCACCAATCCTATGAAGCACCAACTCCTTTGTTTAGTGCACCAACCCTTGGAAGAAACAATTCCCTTGTTTAGGGAACCAACCCTAGGAATAACCAACTCCCTTGTATTCAAACTTTATTCATTAAAGGACATTATTCCTTCCGTGATCCACCCTTCCACCCTCGTTACATAAATATCTTTTCTTTACTTCCTTGGACTCTGCTCTTCGTTTTGATCTTCAAAATGAATCCCACATATAAATATTCTTTCCTTCATACATTTTAATTTATATAGACTTATAAAGGGTGTATTTTGAACCCATGTGTCTTTTGATAATGAAACATTGCACCCCTTCATTTAATTAACACAAATGATAACTTTTATTAATTAATTTTTGTACACCAAATTAGATAGTGATTTCGTATGATGATTCTGGAGTGATGGAAATGAATGTTAAAATTCTATAACATGGGTTTTGTGAAGAACATACCGAATTAGATGGAATACGGTCAATTTCCCTAGAACATGTGCGAGGTGGAAGGTATGAGTGGTTATTTGAAGACAACTTGCCCATATTTTCCTTTCGTCATCAGATGCTAGATTGACTTCAGTACATGTTACTTTTTCATGAATGTCCAAATCAACCTCCATATATATCCTTTGTTGGTGACTATTTAAAATAACCTTGTAAAAATTTTACGTGATGGTGGATATTAAAGTCAGTTCCCTCTCATTTGCTAGTCTTTAAAGATCTGACTTGGTCTCACCCTTTTTTTGTATTTTTCTTCCTCATTCGACCGCCACACATGTTTTTGGTTGACTTAACGAGGAGAAATTTCAACTTGAGAGATTCAAATTTGGTCATATCGACTTGCTTTGGATGAATTGTGTTTCCCAAGTCATTTTTCTTTCAACGTTGATCTTCGAGGTATTTTTCTTTACTTCTACTCGAACCAAATCGACTTGGAGAAAAAATGACTCGAGTAATTCGATTTTAGATCGACCCGAATTGCTTCAGTTTAGACTTATTGTACTTATATGACTTCGACCTTTGACTTCTTTGACCTCTTCTATTTCGAACTTCGCTTTCAACCTCCGATTTCTTTGACTTCAATCTTTGAATTCTTCGACCTCTTCGATTTCGATCTCTAATTTCTTTGACTTCGACCTTCAACTTCAACTTCGACCTTTTTCTTCAACTTTTTCGACTTCAACTTTTTCAACTTCTTTCTGAGATGTTTATACCAGACTTCTTGACATCTACTTGATCCTTTTTGTATCAATTACAATACCAACTCCATGCCCAACATTGACCATATTGGTCCTTTATTTCATCAATGCGAACCCCATAATACTAGGTCCAACATTCTCCCCCTTTGGCATTGATGGAAACAAAGTAAAACTCTCTATTTGTAATCGGGTTTGTACTTCTTATCCTCCCCCTTTGACAACAACAAAAGAATATATATTTATTCGCTCCACCTGAGGTGATGCTCCCCTTGAGGTGATGTTCCCTCTTTCCATGTGTTTCTTTCTTCTGATCAAACCTTTGTAGTTTTAATGAGATATGGAAATTACTCCTAATTTCTTCCTAGGATTAACAAAGGTTCTTCTTGGTAGAGGTTTTGTAAAGATGTCTACTATTTGTTCTTTTGTGTCTACATATTATAATTTCACCACATTTTGAGTAATTTTATCTCTTAATAAATGATATTTGATTGGGATGTATTTGGTTTTAGAATTCATTACAAGATGTTTAGATATGTTTATGGAACTAGTGTTATCACAGTTAATAGTAATGGGATGATCATATCTTACTTGTAAATCTTCTAATGTTTGCTTCATCCAAATAAATTGTGTGTAACATGTGTTTAGAACATCCATTGTGACTTTTCCTTTTTCTTTGTTTGTTAACATGAGAAATTATCTTTGATCTCTAGTCATGTGTTTAGAACATCCATTGTCTATATACCACTGACATCCTTTGTTTTTGGCATATAGGGCTACTTTACGCTCTGTTTTCTCTACTTGCATTTTCTTCCATACTTTTTGATTGTTGGGAATATTTATCTCTTTGACATACTTTGACAATCTACATTCAATAGGTTCATGTCCATAGTTATTACATTTGAGGCATTCCATATTGTAATTGTTGATTAAGGTTGGTTGTCATTGATGTCAACCCTTGAAGAAAGACCCATAGCACAAAGGTTTGGGTAATGGAACCAATAGTGTTTGATCTAAATATGACTCATTATTGTTTTTTCATGGTTGATAAGAAGTAAATATGGATGAACTGCAAAGTGGTCCCCTTATGGTGAAATCCCTCATGGGAAAACACTTTGTGGAGTAAGAGAACCCATGCTTAATTGTGGAATAATGAGATGAATGAAAGTGAATTTGTCAGGGAAAATATCCTATATGGATAGTGCTTGTCATTTCATTTTAGGTGGTATGTGGAACGTCACATAATTTCTCACAGTTAGAGAGTTATGGCCATGAGAAGTTGGAGACCCTAGGTTTGGGTAATGGAGCCAAGTTTGTTTGATGGGTAACGGTATGAGTTATGATATATTTTCAGATAATACTATTCTATATGGATAGTACATGTCATGCCATTTATGGTGGTATGTATAACGTCACATAACTCCTCACGGTTTGAGAGTTATGGCCTTACAAAGTTGGAGGACCCTCATATGTCATCTAGAAGCCCCAAAAGGTCAAAGTAATAAAAGTGGTTTAAGAGATTTTAAAAGGTAAATATTAAAGTGAAGTGATGAATGTATTATAATTCAAAGTGAATACAAAATAAATTATTTCAATAATAAATTTAATGGAGAAATTAGAAGTAGACCCAACCCTAAAATAAGGAAAGTGGGTCAAGTGACCTCGAAGATGTTTTTAAGGAAGCTACTTGGAGAGTATAAATAGGAGGCAAGGCTCTCTCATTTTAATCACACTTGAGCATATTGAATATCTATAGGTTTCTGATGTAAACAAAGGATATCTAAGCTGAAATTATGAGGAAAGTGAAGAAAAGAAGGCTGAAATGCAAGGAAGGATAAATTCTTTTGATGGTGCTTTCTAAGGTATGTTATTTACAGGTCATCTCACCATTTTCACTATAATTTTTTTTTTCTATAATGATTCAGATCCTGAAATTTCTATGAAAGTGATAAAACATATCCAAGTATCTATGGTTAAAAATTAAGCTTGTGGGTCGTTGTATTTTGGGAGTTACACTCCGTGGAAAATAGGGTTTGTGGCCAGTCCTGAAACTAGTCAAGATCAAGTGTTTCGGGTAAAAATGTCATAAATTATTCATAATAGATCCAAATTCAGTGAGACCAAATGTGTTGGTTAGGGTACAATATTTATCATTCTGTGTAACATTTTCAAATCATTTCATCAAATATTTTGTGTGGGTCACTCTCTACAAGGCCGCTCTCTAGAATAAGCCAAAATTCAACAAGGTATGCCATTTTTGCTATAAATCATTTTCTGAGAGGTTCCAAGTAGTGCCACTTGGAGGAATTGCATAAAACACACTGAAGAACATTGTATATCAGTTTCATATATTTATACATTACAGGTTCAAATTTATGATTACTTTAAGTTAGGGTTGTTGAATAATACAAAACTAGGCATGTGAAACTAAAGAAAAGTTTGATGAAAATGCTAGTCTCTTGTTTTTAAAGTTAAGGAAGGTTTGTAAGAATGTGATCATATACACCAGGTCTATTACAGAGATACAAATCAGATTTGGATGATGAAATTGATGGAGGGATTTTGGTTGAGGTACATGTTGAGTACATGGTTGAGACAAGTAGTTGATGAGTTGGCACATACATGAGGTGTATAGTTGATGATGTTGGTACATATTGATGAGTCATAGTTGATGAGTAGTTGACACATGATTGGTACATACTTGGTACATGGTTGGATGCACTTATTTATTGTACAGGTTGATTACAGGTTGGTGCATGGTTGATGCACTTGTTTATGGTACAGGTTGATTATAGGTTGAGGCACAGGTTGATGCATGGTTAAGATTTATTGGTACAGGTTTACAGCAATATATCTCACAGTGATAGTGTGACAGTGGTTCCATCATTCTACTTCTACTTTAGGGTGGTAGGACGGGGCAAGGATAGGTGGTTGTAGCCACCTTTCGGTTATAGCCGGAGAACATTGGGGGTTGTCGCCTCCTTCTGGTTGTAGCCAGAGATTTGGGGAGTTGGAGCTTCCCTCAAGTTGTAGCCTGAGAAACTAGGGGGTTGGAGTCTCCTTCTAGTTGCAGTTGGAAAACAAAGGAAGTTGGTGCTTCCAATGAATGTAATTCTTCAAGACATATAAGAAAAATCATTCCGTGGTTTTCTCCCGATTTGGGTTTCCACATAAAATACTGGTGTACTATGTATGTGTGTGATTTTTTATTTATTACTGCTCATTATTGGATAATAATTCTACATTGATATAACATTTGAAGACAAAGGATTATAATTACGCTATTACTAATTCACCCACCCTCTCAGTAATCCAACAATTGGTATCAGAGAAGGTTCCTTCAGAAATCAGTTTAACCACTGAAAGGTAGATCATGGAGAGTACCAACTCATATAAAAATGGAATACCATAGTTTGATGGAAAAAATTATACTTTTTGGAGAATAAGGATGAAGGCATATATACAGGAACATGGATTTCAAGTTTGGCAATCAATTGTAGATGGATACACAGCACCAGTAGTTCCACCAACAAATGAAAAAACAGTGAAACTCAGTGAGAATAATTCCAAAGCCATAAATGCACTTTTGAATGGTCTCAGTGATACGGTATTCACCAAAGTTGCACATTGTAAATTTGCTAAAGAGATTTGGGACAAGCTTCGAAATATTTATGAAGGAGATTCAAAAGTCAAAGAAACAAAGCTTCAAACTTACAAAGTTCAGTTCAAACAACTAAAAATGAAGGAAGATGAAGATATCACAACCTACTTCTTACGAGTTGATGTGAATGCAATCATAGTATTGGGAGAAGAAATCGAAGAATCTGTAATTGTTCAAAAGGTACTAAGATCTCTTCCTATGAGATTCAACCCTAAGATATCAACACTAGAAGAAAGATCGGATCTAAACTCAATAAGCATGGACAAACTGCATGGAATCTTCACAACATCTGAGATGAGAACTGAATAGGAAAATCTAGATGTAAAAGAAGCAGCCTTCAAAGCATCCAAACGATCAAAGAAAAAGAAAAAGGAACAAGAAGAATATAGCAGCAGCAACGACGTCTCGGAAGATGATGAAGAAGTGGCCAACTTCGTCAAAAGACTGAACAAGGGAACCAATGGTAGGTACAGAGGTAAGCTTCCTTTAATTTGTTTTAATTGTGATGGTATTGGTCATTTTGCTAACAAATGTCCTCATAATAAAAAGAGAAATGATGAAGGTTACTTAAAAGGCAAACAAACATATAAAGGTAAAAGAACTACAAAAAAAGTTTTCAAGAAAAACGTTTTCACCAAATAAGACATCTCATCATCAGATGAAGATGAAGTCAGTGACAGTGAAATAGGGAGAGTTCTATTCATGGCAGTAGAAGACTCTGATAAAGAAGACTCTGAAGAAGAATATGAAGAAGCATATGAAGAAGAAATTGAAGAGGAAGAAGTTGAATTCCGAGAAGAATTAATGAGTGCCATAGAAGTTATCAGAAGAGAAAAGAAGAAAAACAAGAAACTACAAGTAGAACTAGATAAGAAAAAAGACACTCAAGAACTAGAACAAATGATCACAAAATTGAAGGTGCAAATAGAAGAAGATAAAAGAATTGAATAAGCACTCAAAGAACAACTAGGAGGAAATGACGGGATCATTGGAAACCTGGAAGCAGAGATTGTCACACTAAGAAAGGATATTCAAAAGAAAAATATGAAAAATAGCTCAAAAGTTCTGGATGACATTATCGACAGTAGAAAATCTTATCTTGACAAGTCTAGACTTAGATACAATCAGATAGAAAATGGATCAAGCTCCAAAACAATAGAGCAAGAAACAAATCCAAAATGTTATGCAGAAACAATCAAAGGGGATAAAAAGATATACAAGGAAGATCATAGGGACACTCCTCCACTGAGAAGATTCAGATTTCAGAATCAACAACAGATAGACATGCCTCAAGAAGAAGAAGGATTCATAAGAGCACCTCCATTCATAAGATCTTCAACTGCCAGGTATCAAACTATATTTTTTGGTTTATGTTATGCTTGTAATAATTTTGGACATAAAGCTATAAATTGCAGAGATAACAACAGGAACAATAACTACTTTGAGAGCCATACACAAAGGGGTTATTCAAGAAGACCTAGTGAAACACAAAGAAGAAGTTACAACAGGTTTGAATCCTTGAGCACTGAAGTGGAATGTTACAAATGTAAAAATTTTGGACACATGGCCAAAAATTGCAGAATGACAGTCCCTCCTAAAGAACCTCAATAGAGCCACAAACAAGAACCTCAGAAAATGACATGGATAAGAAAGCAAGATCAATATAGCAATGAAGAATGCACAGTTGCTCTACAAGCGAAATAGAAGAAACATGGTTGGTATGTTGACAATGGATGTTCAAAACACATGACAGGTGATAGAAACAAGTTTCTTACATTACGAGAGGAAAGAGATGGATCAGACTCCTTTAAAAATGATGATTCATCCAAAATCATTGGAAAAGGCACAGTCCGAATTGGGAGCAATAATGAAAAGGCAGAAAATGTTCTACTAGTAGAAGATATGAAACATAATCTTTTAAGTGTGAGTCAAATGTGTGACCAAGGTCATAAAGTTACTTTCGATTCACAAAAGTGTGAGATAAGAAAATAAGGTTTAGGGAAATTGGT
>ML795894.1:687639-698021 GCA_009831015.1 Picea engelmannii
TTAAAGATAGAATGGTGAGGGGGGTCCAGAAACCAATCCTGACCGCAGATCTGGGCACACAGATTTTGGCCGCCCAGATTTGCTCGCTGCTTATCAAAATGTGCAATTGGACCTTGACTTAGGATAAGTGGGTTTTACTCCACTTCTTTCCCTCTTTTCACCAATGGGGGGGCACACCTTTTAGGAAAAATACCCTTCTTACATGTTTAGGTGCTAACAAGATCTCATGTAGTTCATCCACTATGAGATTATCAAGATCTATTATGTCTTCAAGGGTATACATTTTGGCATCATAACTCATAGGGAATGATCTCAATATCTTTTGGACAATTTGTTTGCTTTGATTTCTTCTCCTAATTCTTTAATTGAATTGACAATTTCATCAACTCTTTGAAGATATCCAACTCTGTTTTCTTCCTCCTTCATTTTCAAATTTTCAAATTGATTTCTATAGGTTTGTAGTTTGGCTTCCTCAAATTTGTTGTCTCCTTCATATATGACCTTCAGTTTATCCTAGATATCATTTGCTAACTTATAGTGGATTACCTTTACAAATATAGGATTGGTTAATCCTCCTAGAATAACATTGACTTCTCTTGAATTGTGAATGCATAAATTCTTTGGAAGCAATTACCTATTGTTGATCCATTTCTTCAGAATCTACCTTCCAATTGTTAGACTATGCATAAAGAACCTGCTCTGATACCAATCGTTGCAAATTGGGTCAATACTGAGAGGGGGGGTGAATCAATATTGGTTAATTATTTAAAATTTTAATAATTTTAACTTATTAACAACAACTAATCAAAAATAGTAAACTTGAATATAAAATCAATACAATAATACAAGTTACAATAATGATTGGGAGACACCAATCTCCTTGTTTAGGGATTCAACCCTCAGAAGCACCAACTCCCTTATTTTAGGGCACAAACCCTAGGAAACACCAACTCCTATGTTTAGGGAACCAACCCTAGGAAGCACTATTTCCCTAGTTTAGGGAACCAACCCTAGGAAGCACCAACTCCCTTGTCTTGAAAATTTAATCAGTAAAGGACATTATTCCTTCCTTGCTCCACCCTTCCACTCTTGTTAGATAAATATCTTCTCTTTACTTCCTTGGAATTTGCCTTTTGTTTTGATCTTCAAAATGAAACCCATAGATACATCTTCTTTCCTTCATAAATTTTCATTTATATAGACCTATAAAGGGTGTTATTTGAACCCATGTGTCTTTTGATAATGAAACATTTCACCCCTTCATTTAATTAACACAAATGATAACTTTTATTAATTGTTTTGTTTACACTGAATTAGATAGTGATTTTTGTATGAAGATTCTAGAGTGATGGAAATGAATTTTAAAATTCTATGACATCGGTTTTGTGCAGAACATCCCCAATTATCTGACTCTCAATTGATTTCCCCAAAAAATGTGCAAAGTGGAAGGTACGAGTGGTTCTTTGAAGACAACTTGCCTAGCTTTCCTTTCGTCATCGAATGCCAGATCAATTTCAATACATTTTACTTTTTCGTGAATGTCTGAATCAACTTCCATATATATCCTTTGTCGGTGACTATTTAAAATCAACTTGTAAACATTTTACTTGATGGTGGATGTTAAAATCAGTTCCCTCTCAACTACTAGTCATTAAAGATTCAACTTGTTCTCACCCTTTTTTCATATTTTGCTTCCTCATTCAACCAACACACAATTTTTTGGTTGAATTAACGAGGAGAAATTTCGAATTAAGATATTTGAATTTGGTATTCCTGACTTTCTTTGGTCGACTTGTATTTCCCGACTCAATTTTCTTTTGACATCGATCTTTGGGGTAATTTACTTTACTTCTACTCAGATCAACTTGACTTAGAGAAAAACTAACTTGAGTTATTTGATTTTAGATGGATCGAACCTACTTCGGTTTCGAATTCTTCTACTTATCCGAATTTGACCTTCGACTTCTTGAACCTCTTCAATTTTGACCTTCGATTTCTTTGACTTCGACCTTCGACTTCAACTTCGACATTTTTCTTCGACTTCTTCAGCTTCAACTTTTTCAATTTCTTGCCAATATGTTTATGCCAGACTTCTTGACATCTACTTGATCATTTTTGTATCAATTCCAATACCTTTTCCATGCCCAACATTGACCATATTGGTCATTCTTTTCATCAATGCCAACCCCATAATACTAGTTCAAACATTTTGGATTGACCCCATGAAATTAATGGTATTATTAAAGTGGGATATAATCTTGCCATCATATTCTATGCTATATTCCTCCTTGGTCATACTATTTGAAGCTAGGCTATTCTACTACTTCCACTATTCTGATTTCTATCCTTACTTCCCTTATTAACTACAATTGGAAATTTTTTTCATACCTTGGATACAGAAAAGAGGTCATGGGTTTGATGTAGAGTCTAGCCTAAGTGGGATATTATTCTACTGGTCTGAGCTTACCTTCTTTGCATGGTATGATATGGAATATTACACATGTGATCTCTCTTCAAACTGACTATGTTTCTCCTCTCTATCATCCACCTAAATCTCTTAACACTGTGCAATACTCCAATATATTCATCTATTGCACACTCTAATTCTCTCGGAATCATGATCCCATTCGTTCCTTGTTCATTCTTCCCTACAACACTCAGACCATTACTTGGTCAACCCCCAGTCCCCCTTATGCACGAAAGTGCTTAGCTGCTAGGGAAATCAAATTACCTATTCATAACCCCCTTATCAGACAACAACATATTAGTCCAAGTAGATAGTGACTTCAAGTATATTAGTCACAGTCCGTTAAAGAATTCCCTTTCAATATCACTATATGATTGAGTACAATCTATGGAAAATTTAGTAATGTAACCTCCCAGTATACTATCCAACGATAAATCAATTGTGTGTGATACCCAATTACTTATAGTATTGACTTTCCAAATTAACTCAAGAGTCTAATTTTTCAGAACAACAATGAGAAATATTTCATGTTATTCAACTAATCTATGAATCCACTCCGCTAAAATATTCGAAAAATGAAAAAAGAAAATTTCATTCAAATATGTAAACACATACCTCTCTAGCCATTTCTCTACACTTTGTGGATTCTTATTTTGATCTACAACAAACTCAATCTCCTTCATGTCCAACCATTTTCCATTCTCCTCCTTAGTATTTTTCCACATCCCCCTTAGTTGAAGATGCCAGTCCAGACAACATAACCATTTTTTCATGCGTAGTGGGAAGAATCACGGTTCAACATTAAATCACCAACAAAACCCTAAAGATACTGGCCCTTTCAATATCACCTGCAAGTAGGTGAAGTCTTTCTCGAGGTACCTATGGGGACTAGAAGAACCAGGTTTCCATAGTCATGGAGGAATGGGAGATATTCATCATATTCATCATACTTAACATTCATTCATTAGAACATTCATCATGTTTATAGAACCATCATATAACATATTCATATTAATCATTCATTCACTATGTGTGCGCAATAACCAGAATAGTAAACAAACACATCACAACAAAACACAAGACACCATATTTAAAGTGGTTCACCCCAAACTGGGCTACATCCACAACGAAAAAATTCTTACTTTATTATTTTGAGTCATTCCTTACAAAAGGTGCACATTGCACTCATACAAGATATCTCAGTTATAACTCAACACGCCCTTACCATTTGCACATATAGTGCACTCTTAACTCTTGAATTCTCTTCAACTTAGCTCATATTCGACTTACATTTACTTCCCAAACCTAAAAACTATATTCACTCGACTCCTAATTTCATGACTCTACCTCTAACCCATTACATATTTATACTTTTAAATTAGGGCTTATCCCATTACAATGTGGACAAAATGTCTAACTACTTCTAACTAACTTCCACCTTTTGTGTGTATTGGCCCCTAAAAATGCACTAACTTTGTTCCTTTCTTCCACATGTGCTTCTTCTTAACCGATTTGTCACACAATTTGCTTCTGTGTGATTCCCAAAATTGGTCTTGAAATGTCCCGCTCGAACAATTAGCCATTTCATTTAAAGCACGGTTCTTTCTCTCAACCACACCATTCTTCTATGGTGTATATGGAAAAATGTATTGCATTTGGATTCCTTGTGTAGCGAAGTAACTTGTAAATTGATTGTTCACATATTCTCTTCCATTATCTATTCTTAACCTTTGAAGTTGATTTCAAGATTGATTTTTGACAAGGGACTTGTAGGCCAAGAACTTGCCAAAAACATCTCCCTTAAGTTTTAATAAGTAGGCCCAAGTGCATCTAGAAAAATCATCAATGAAAGTTAAGAAATACTTGCACCTAGAAAAGGAAGGATAAGAGACTGAACCACACAATTCACTATGAGCAAGATGTAAGGGGTTTGAGGCATGCCAAGAGCCACGTTTTTCAAAATAGTCCTGATGATATTTTTCAAGAACACAACCAGTACAAACACCATCTCTACATGAAACAGGAGGAAGACTAGTCATCATTTTTTGATTACATAGTTGTTTCCATGAGTGTTAGTTTAGATGACCAAACCACTCATGCCAAAGTTTTCTCAAGTCATCACCATGAGCAACAAAAATTGATGGAAAAGATGATGAACCAAAGTTTTTAGCTTTGTACAACTTGGTAATATCATCAACAATTCTAATTGCAAGAACATGTTTAAGATATTTTATATCCTTGATTACAACTTGGTGAGGTGAAAATTATATGGTTTTACCTTCACGTAAATGAGTGGTTTGATATACTGATAGAAGGTTCTAGGAAAGTCTTGGAACACATAATACATCATTAAAATGACCATTATCTACCTGAACTGTTCCAAACCCTAAAACACTAATAGATCTATCATCACCAACAAATATTTTCTTGGTGTTACATTCATTTAGAGAAGAAAAGATGGATTTATCCTTATCCATATGATAAGATTCTCCATTATTAATAAGCCACTCATCAGAAGAAGAAGTAGAAGTTTCATTGAAGGAGAAACTAGAATATGAAAGTGCATGTCCATGGGAAGAAGATGAAGAAGTATAATCAATATTGATGTTGTGCTTCTTCATTGTTGCTTCTAAATATTTCTTCCTCTTGAAAAATTTGGAATCATCATGACCATCTTTCCCACAAAAGTTGCAATGTCTACTAGTCTTCTTATTTTTAGATTTTGCTCCTTTGTCATCATTAGGAGGGGAAGATGGATGATAGGGTTTGGGACCCTTTCTTCGCTTGTTTTTGTGGCAAGGATGTTTCATCTTTGGATTTTTGGATTTGTCTTTTCGTTTGGACACTAAGGATTTGTTGGAGGTACCTATAATGTTGACCACCTCCAAGTTACACAAGATTATGTTTCTCTCTAATGAAAGCATCATAAAAGGATTCAAGAGTGGGTTTTTGATAATAAGTCCCTAAATCTTCTCTGGTGGCATAGAAGGTATATACAAACACTGAATATGCACTACCAAGATTAGAAAGAATAATATATATGCAATGATCATCATCCATATTTATGTTAAATTCTTCACATAAAATTATAAGTTTTTTTAACTTAAATAAATAGTCTTCAATGCAAGAAAAGTAATTTAGAATTAAATTCATTGTCTAATTTTCTATCTGGTGGGATCGAATAATATTGTGTTTACCAAAAATAGATTCAATCTTTTCCCAATATTTATCGAGGGAATCAAGTCCTTGAAGTTGAAACCTTAAATCAGGAGAGATAGACATTCCAATTATCCTACGGGTTTCATCATTCCTATTAATCCATTTGACATAATTTTCATCATCGGTGGGTTCTTGTTCTTTTATAAAGGTAATACAGTAAAATCCTTTACTTCTTAATAAATCCTCCATATGGGATTTTGTTATAACCCTAAATTGCACCAGACATGCATACCTGACATCAGGCCATCTAACTTTCTATCTTTTCCAAGACAACACTGAACAAGCTCTTCTAAAAATCATTGTTGTGAAGGTGTACAAGCCCTGCACTACTACTGCCCATGTACACACACCTGCTAACCCATTACAACCCACGTACACTCACATAATATCGCAAAAGATGAAAATTGCATAGGATACTAGTTTTTGGGCCATTACTTAACCGTTTGATTGCCCATAGCCAGTCACCCCAACATTTACTATCTCCTTTGCCCTATAAAAGAAGGGGTTGGGGTCCTATTTCAAAAATAAGCACGAGAGCATAGAAACTCTGCCCATTTTATTCCCCCTTTGCCCCATTTGTTTGCAGCCACATTGTGAGTTTGAACCAGAATTTCCTTTTCCTCCATTGAAAGTCCTTGCCATTTCCCTAGAGAGAACTAAAGAGGAGAAGGATACGTGGAAGCAGTTGGTGCATCGTGAAGAGGATCCCAGGACCAGGTTCAAGGAGCAGTGCTGGTCTCATATTGTAAGTGAATTTTATGATATTAATATAAAGAAGTACTTTTTTTGTCCCACCAAATGACGTCTTAAAATTATATGATTTGTTTACATTTATTGTTTATGATGTCTAACCCACTAATCCATATGTAGAATTCATGCTTGCAGTTTCTTTTTTGACTTTTGGTGAATGCAGGTCAGCCTTGGGAGGAGACTTGCAGTCAGGAAACAACTAAGCGCAAAGGGATCGACACCGGACGTAGAGTTTAAGGTATTCCTACCAGATCCTTACACTTTTTCTTCTATGCATGCTTATGGGATAATGTTGGGATAGTGATTAAAAGTAGGAGACTTTAGACGGTTAGCTATGCCTACACTTTATAACCCTGGTGTAGTTCGTAGGGGGTTTTCCCGCTTACATCAGATTTCCATTCAAGGTAGTTGGAGTTGGTAAGAAACATATCATTGGGAAAATCCGTATTGAATATGCAGATAATATGAATTTAAAAACTGAAATTGATGGTTTGGATGGAATGCTCTTGAAAAATAGGTTGTTTTAAAAAAACAACACTGAAAATGGACTTTGGATGTGAACGTTGTGCCCTTTTGAAAAAAGGCATAAATGGTAACCAAAGAGCCACGTGACAGGTAGAAGTTGGTCTGTTTGGTGATACCCCTTCTAATAGCCCCATGTTTACAAATAATTTGTTTATGAAGTGACACACTTTTATAGAATACACGAAATCACTTTTACAATGAAGTTTACTTTATAAATGAATGTTACATGCAAAATAAATAAATTAAAATAAAATATTGAAGGTACTTATAGTGATTCACTTTTATAACTTAAGTGAAATGCACTTTACAATGGGTGCATGAACTTTTTCAAAAAAAGTAATAGAAAAGATACTTGAACTCAAGAGCTCTTACTTAATAAAGAACTTTTTAACCAAGTGATCTACTGCAAAACATATTGTGTTGTTTATAAGGAATATTGCTATTGTTGTTGTGGAAGACAAACTTGGAGATCGTGCTCATAAAAAAATATTTTTACACAAGAAAAAAATTTCACTTCTTGATGAAAATAAGGGTTATATTTCAGTAAGATTACCCCAAAAATGCAAGTTTTCCATCTATTTCTGATTTACTGAGATTATACAGAGTGCATGACAAAGAGAATATGTAGATAGGAAAACACTTTTCGATTTGTTTCTAATTTTTTGATATCACACAGAGCTTAGGGAAAATAGAATCCATAGATCTAAAAGAGTAGAAACCCAGAAATAAAAAAAAAAACATAAAACCAAAATAACATCTCTGCAAAAAATTAAAAGGGCATATTCAGTATTTATACCTCCATATCTGACTAAAATGCTCATATATTGGGAAAATGGGAACATTTTTGAGTGAAATGAAAGGAGCTCTATAATCAAGAAAGAACTCTAGATGCATTGGAATAGTTCTCCCAACCTATAAATATAAAAAAAATGGAAGAAACTAGAGACGAGGCAAGACAACTTCACGATCTTGATCTAAAATGGGATTAGGTATTCAAATGACCTCTGATACCATGTTTTACAACACATGTATTCAAAAAAAGGAAGAACACCTTCAATAAATACTCACATAATATGATAAAAGATCAACACACTGATGTTTTGATGTGGTAAAACCCTTACGAGAAAACATCCACAACCCCAACCAACGTGGCCACTTGGAGCAATTTATTAATGCAAAGAAAAACAATTACATAGAGATTTACAAGATATTTTCTCACAATCTATCATCGACAGATGACCCTCCATGATATTTAAATAGATATCATAGACCAATAAGGTGCTATGCCATGAATCAATTTAGTCATTAAGATTGAGTAGAATATGAAGTGTTAGATCACTCTATGTTGGGAACATATCATGACTGCTATATTTCCTAAATACAAATGCATAATAATTCATACTAAAGAAATACAATTTTACCTAAGGAAACATTATTCCAAGTTTATATTAACTAACTCCTAAGTTTCTAAATATCCTCACACTCAAAATATGGAAAAATTGACAAAGTGTCAAAATATTTTTTGTGGTCGATACAAGACATATCTGGAAAGAAAGATATTTCACCAAATTGTCGACAAAGAAATATCTTCCCAAGTTGTCAAAAAATTTAAGAGGAAGGAATATATTTCACCAAAACATTGGCAAGGAAGGAAGATCTTTCGTTGAAATGTCAACAAAAAAAGATCTTCCAAAGTCGTCAAAACATGGATGAGGAAAGAAGATATTTCATTGAAAAAATGATAAAGAAATATTTTTTGAAGTTTTCAAAACTTCGGTGAGGAAATAAGATATTTAATCAAAACATTAATGAAATGTCAGTGATGAAGGGAGATCTTTAGCCGAAATTTTGATGAATAAAGATCTTCCCAAGTTCTTGAAATGTCGATAAGGAAGGAAGATATTTTTCTCAAACATCGGTGAAGAAATATCTTCCCAAGTCATTGAAATGTCGGTGAGGAAAGAAGATCGTTCAATGAAACATTGAAAAATAATGATCTCCCCAAGTCACCAAAATGTCAGTTAGAAAAGAAGATATTTCGTCGAAACGTCGACGAGGAAAGAATATCTTTCACTGAAATTTTGTTGAATAAATATCTTCCCAAGTCATTGAAATGTTGGTGAAGAAATATATTTGTAATATGTTGAAACATAGACAAATACAAAACATATGACACCAAAATCTCAGAGGAGAAAAGTCATTTGGGCATCAAAATGTTGATGAGGGAAAAAGTTAAAAAATCGTCGATAAAGGGTGTGTATTGGTGAGGAAGAAAGATTCCAACTCGTCGATAGAGAGAAGAAGAGAAGGAAAGAAAAATAAGAGAGAAAGAGAAGGAAATAAAAATAAGGAGAGAGAAAGAGAAGGAAATAAAAAGAAAAAGATATAAAGAGAAGGAAAGGAGAAGAAGAGAAGGAGAAAAATAAAAAATTCTACAAAAAAATATGGAGCCAAAAAATTATTTTGGAAATAAAAGGAGTATTTTGACTCAGATTCAGATGCAATTTAAGGGGTATGTCTAGAGTTAAGAGAGATACAAGAGTTCTAGTGAGAGCCACTAGATAATTCTATTTTTTATTTTCGAAAAATGAAAAATAGTGGGTTTTGAAGATGTGGGTTGTACTGAGTGGTCGAGACCCAAATTAAGGTGAAATGTTTACATATAGATAAAAAATAAAGCATGGAAATAATATTACACAGTATTTCCCCTGTAGAAAGGTGAAATCTCCCTTGTATTCCTAGTTCCCTATTACCAAGACAGAAAATTAAAAGTGGTTGTTATATTCCTTTCAGATATAACTTAGCTAATCGAACGATAAGAAGAAAAGTGTGACATACCTTATTATGGTGATTGTCCTTTAGGATCCAATTCTTGATATTGATTCCTAAGCTCCTTAAGTAATATCATATCTTGCAAGGAACAACAAAGATACCTTTCTTCTAATCTATGTAATTAACTAAATATGTCTATGAAGACTGAACAACAATGGACAAATAAATGAGAAAGTACACATACTTGAAGGAAATAGGACAAGTATATTAATTAGAGAACCCATGAAATAAGATACTTACAATTTGAGTTTGAATATGCAACAACTCCTCCAGGCTCTTCTTATTCATCCCTTTCACAAATATACCAAGATCAGAGGTTTGATACCTGAAATATTCCTCTCTTTCACCTTGGAAATCCATCGATATATACGATTGAGTGGAACAAATTCCATGAGTAAATGAGGGATATGGTTGAGGATATGGATCCTTATGGCTTGGATCATATCTGAAAGTGAATTCCAAGCAAGAGGGTCAAACATAACCAACCCCATCTCAAAGAACTATACCATAGATTAAGGTGGAGGATATCCCCCTTTACCCTCAACAACATCAATGCTCCCTCCAAATGAGAGACAAGGCATCACCCTAG
>ML795895.1:25858-41083 GCA_009831015.1 Picea engelmannii
CACTAATAAATTAACTATCAAATAACAAATAACAAACTGACCTGAAGTAACGCTTCAGGTTTGTCCTGTATGCAATAGTTGGTTTAGCTGTTAGGTGGGAGAAAACCCGCACCAGATTCTCCACAAGCTTCTCGTAAACGGGAAGCAAATGTGCTCTTCAAATATAAATGACAGGACAAACAAAACATAAAAGTAACAACATTCTTATAATTTACAAATCAACACATTTGGATAAATCTGTATGCAAAGATTTGTACGGACAGTTCAATCAATGAAGAAGATAAACCTTTAATTCATTAAATTGAAGCAAGGTAATTGTTTTACTTTTAAAATAAGAAAAATCAGATATGGATAACACATTAACCAAGTCACATCAACCTGCAATGAATTTCGATAGCCAAAGTAGTCTATAATCAACTGCAAACTGATATGAATAAAACTTGAAACAAAAGTTTGATATATTGAAAGTTAAAGCTGTTACAAGACATCAACTTTCATCCCAGTCTGTATCATAAATCCATAGTATGGTTTTCCCAACAGTGATGATGATGATTTCATCAATACAAAAAATAACAAGTATTTAAACACCACAGGGTAAAACATTCTTGTGGTAATTGTCAAAGCAAATTACAAAAAATCTGGGGAATAATCTCCCAAGTTCCTATTTTTGCCTATGACTAACAACTTGAGAACTATATCTAAACTGCTACAGAATGTCCCATTTTCAATGAAATTCATAGGTACCTGTAAGTAGACAAGAATACATAAGTTTAGATATTGTTTTATTGATAAATTGACAAAAATCTAATTTTTAAGACTAGCTACAAAATCTTGCGGTCTAATTTGAGCACATAATCGTTTTAAAATCAATCCAAAACTTAAAGAATTATATTCAAACTATTAAACAAATATTAAATTGCTAATTGGAAACCAAACGAATCATTCAAATCAAAACTTCTATGCTAATTTGAGAGCAAACGAAATCATGTTTGAACCTATTTTAACCAAAACAGGCTGTAACCGATCAAGCATATTTTTCATGCAATAGTTTATGTCAACTCAGCACTTAACAGAATTGTTGTCGACTCAAAATGAAATTAACAAGATCGTTTAAATCCAAACTAACTTTGAATCCATCCTATTATGCAAGTGATTGTGCTAATCGAGGCACGTAGCATTGTTTGCGAATCAAATCAAACAGGAATGAATTAAACCGATTTAAGATCAACACAATCGTTATGCAAAATCAAAACATAGTTGTGTCCGAATTTAGCAAACAAATATTGTGTGCAGGTGGAATACAATCATAATCCAAAATGAAAATATTGATTCAATCCAAAACAGAATCGTTCCTGATAAATCGAAGTCAACAGGATTGTTTAGAAATAAACAGAACTTAATCGAAATCAAACCCAATCGACTATCCATACAGAATTGTTTCAAAAATAAATCCAAACAAAATCGAAAACAAATCAATCATTTATAATAAACTGAATAATAAAATCTCATAACCAAATCATATCTATATTTAATTTTAGCAAAACGAATCTACTGTACATGATTCACACCGAAATCGTTTTTAGTGATCCGAGTATAATAGAACTATTTTGAATCTATTAAAATGAACAGAGCTAATTGAAAACAAATCCAATTAATTCAAGCAAACTTACAAAGCAAAATTGATGTCAAAACACATACCTGGGCAACTCGGTCATGGTAATTTTGAATTGACAAAGGCCGTTTTTGCTTCGACGTTCCTGAAGACAATTGAACCGGTGGTTTTTTGTTTCTTCTCGTTGGCTTGAAGCCTATCTCTTTCTTTTGACATCACTATAACTTGCTCCTCTAATGATTTGATCTTTGATTGCAACAAGGGAATTTCGGTGTAATAAATATCTAGCCAAGAATTACATTGGATACATGGTGATTGATCAGGATTTGGTATCATCGGCGAGGGTTTGTTCAAGTTACCAGGGGTTTCCTTGTGCAGATTGATTCCCGAGTAGTTTGGGTCATTTTTGAGGCACGGGGGTAAGTTAGAGACATAGTCATAGGGTTCCTTAGAGCATAGGCCATGGGAAAAGGGGTACTCTTCAGCTAGGAAACAATCAATATCGGAGTCCGAGTCCTTGCTCAACACTATGGGCTTTTGGTCGATGTTCTATTTAGGCTTGTTCCGGGCAAATCTCAATATCAATCAAGCATTTTTCTTCCCTTTACTGTTGACAACATTGTCACCTCTGCCTTTCTTACTCACAAGCTTCTTGATGGGCTTAGTCTTGTCTTTTGTACATGGGTTGGTTATGGTGTCAGGTAGGTCGATGTTAGGGCAATCCGAGGGTTTGTCAGGGGGCAAAAGGATATGAAATGGCACGGTTGGCCCAACCAAATATTCCGCAACCACAACCTTGTCAACTTGGACAGACTCGGGAGTGGGAAATCCATTCCTAGACATGAAGGCTTGCCAATAGTCACCATGAAGGCTCAAATGGTGGATGATAATAAGTTTGATCAAGCCATGATGGAAAAGGCTGCTATCAGCCTTCTCATGCTTGAATCTCTTAGACATCTTGTAAAGACTATGCAGGAGATAATGTGGCATGTTTAAAGGATAGCCTATAAAATTCATCAATAACTGAAGGTGATACAGAAATACCAAGCCATACCGACCTTCACATGTCACAAACTATTTAACAATTACCAAAATATCGTGCCACCTGGGTTTGAGGGTAGTGATAGGCATACCTTTATCACAGGAAACAATATTTCTTGATGTGATAGTAATGGCCATGACACCTCATCTACTTTGGAATTTTTAAACCATCTTTGACCTATAGCTGATAGTCCTGTAGCCGAGCTTAAGAATTCCTCATTGAGCTCGAGCTGTATGTCTCTGACTTTAGCCCTGCACCCGTCGAAGGTGAGGGAGAATTGTTGGGAAACCGAAAGGTTTAAACCCTTGAATCTTTGTATAAACACCAGCCAACCACTGTTTTCTAAATCCTTACGGGCATTATCGAATAGCAACAAAGTTTGGCTACCATTTGGCTCTATGCGCACCATAGGCGCCATAGAAAGGAGCACACGGTGAGCAGGGTGATTGGGAAAGGGTTCGAACAGAGTATATGCAGGGTCGGTAGTTCACGATCTTACCCGAAAACAACAAAGTTAACCCGGGATAGGGGGAAGGCATTAATGACCAAATGTGCGAAGGTGGTGGAGCTAGATCAGCCCATGCAAAATAGTCATTTCCCACAGTACAACTGACAACGCATATAGCGATTCAAATCACTATTGCATATGTCAAGAACTATGCCATTCAAACAATCAATGAAATCTATGGTAAGTCGACCAAAAATTTGCGCGAGCAATAGTTTTAGCATAGTTTTAAAACCAAAACAATGATTTGAAATCAACACCAAGGGTTTGATCACATCGAATATGTATGAAATGATTTATACCAAGGTTCTAACCACAACGTCAATGTGTTTTCATGAAACCAATGTGTCAAAGAAATCGATGAAAGACTATAGAACATCAAAACACCAATGTATCAAAAACTCGATCATAAGAAGATCATCACAGCCTTGTAAAAATGAAGTCATATTAACAATTAAAGAATGCCAAATGAGTAAAGATCTTGGAGTCTTGCTAGTTGTGCAACTATAATTAAATTGGAAACGCAATGAACACATAGACAAGAGTGACCATAATAATCTAGTGACAATTTTAATGTGACATCAAAATCAAAGTTTTCATGCTTGCAGTCGTGAAAACAAGAACAAAAGTAGGTGTGCAAATGCACCAAATAATAGTGTCATTTTATTCAAAGCCTGTGATGAAAATCAAGGGTTGCAAAACACTGGTGTAGGCAGGTTATAAGGATAGGATAAAAATTCTAATTGGATGCCAACAATGGTGACACACTGGTAGAAGTAGTTATCTCTGCCAAAAGAACAAATTCAGATTATGATAATGAGAAAAATTCTAACTCCAAAATAACAACCAGAAAATCATTTAAACATCATCATTAACCAAATATTCCGGCAGTGTTTAAAGCATGAAAACTGATAACAATCCTAAGATAAGCGAGCCACGATATTAAAGATAAAATATCCAATACTGTTGACAGAGCCACTACTGCCAGCAAGCGTCCATAGCCTCGACAGGGTTTCCATTTAACCCACTCTGATATCTGTATCATGCAAAGAAGTTCCAGATCATAATAAAGGACAAGTTACGGTTAAGAGGTTTCATATTTGCATATTTTCGTATACCTGACATTGCTTCGCTGTCAGTGGGCCTATTCAGTACCCTGGCGAAGTTGTCTTAGCGTCATGCATGCATTTACCCACTGCCAGCAGACCTGTTTAGCATCCCGACGGGTTTACAAGCACTTCCCACAACTCTTTTAATGATTTATTTTATTTTTCAAAGGTATATAGTTGAGCGGGGTGACGCTGAAAATTATGATATTTTAGCATATTTTTTACAGACCTCAATAAAAAAATTTAGAACTGTCCTTCATTTAGATCCAGAGATGGTTTGTTTACAGAACCAACTTTCTAAGGCAGGGAGACATCTTTGTGAGTCATTCCCTTAAGGAACAGGGACAACGTAAGAATATAATAGATGATCATGATAGGCTTTACTCATAGATCGAAATCAGTTAACTTCTTTCAAACAAAAGTCTTTTCCAACACAGATGTAAATTTCAGAAGTATATAATTGATGTTTATACAATTTTTCAGCAATCATTTCAGTGAAGGAATTTTATGTTTTATTTGTCCAAATAGCTCAGCATGCAGGTATGTGTATTTCCAAAAACAAAAACTGATAAGCGCAAAGGAGAAATCAAAACCAAAACAACAAAGAAAAAGAAAACAAAAGAAAAATATGTACATAGTATACAAAGAGTTGTCATCAAGAAAAATATCTTTTCAGAGCTTGGCCATTCACCGTATAGGTGTCAGGCTGCCCTTCTAGATTCTACAATCGGAAAGAGCTGGGACCCAACTTCTCAGCAATTAAAAATGGTCCAAGCCATAAGTTCTGAAATTTCGTGCGCTCTCCCTTTCCCAAATGAGGTTTGTCCCATTTCAAGACAATGTCACCTACTTCGAAGTTCCTATCAGAGGCAGAGTTAGAATCGAACCAGCTTTTGACCGCTAGTTGATGTTGATATAACTTACGTTTAGCTTGGGCTCTTACCTCTTCTAGCTTCATCAAAGCGTTAATTCGGTTTTCCAAAGGGGGACAGTCTTCTTCTTGTATTTTCTGTGATAGTTGTAGTGAGGGAAGAAGGATGTGTGGTGGAAGAATTGCTTCTCTTCCATAGATGAGAAAGAAGGGAGAGTTACCTACAACAGTCTTTGGTGTTACCCTATCATCCCAGATCGCATTCAACAGTGCATTGTGCCAGTTTTTGTGATTCTCAGATACCATTCTTTTGAGGGTAATAGCTAGCAGAATACTTCAATTTAATTCCTTTTTCTAAAGTGAACTCGCTCATCTCAAGAGACGAAAAATAAGATGCGTTGTCGAATACTAAACAATCAGGGATACCAAAATGAGTGATAATATTTGAATTTAAAAAGGCAATTACCTGATTGGTATTCACAGTTCTTAATGCGGCATCTTCAAACCACCTGGTGAAATAATCTGTGGTTGTTATGATAAACTTATGCTACTATGAGGATGGTAGATTGATTGGACCTATAATATCAAGGTCCCATTGCTGAAAAGGGGAGTCTACTGAAACGGGTTGCAAAGGAAAGGTTGATTTCTGGAACCACCCTGATGCTTTTTGACAAATAATACACTTACAGCACAAGGCATGGGCGTCTCTAAAAAGCATGGGCCAGTAATAATTGTCTCTCAAAACTTTATGGGCAGTGGTGTCAACACCAAAATGACCACCAGCTTCTCCTGCATGTAACTCTAGTAAGACTTTTTCTGCTTCGTCTTTCTCAAGACAGCGCATCAGTACACCATCAAAATTTTGACGAAAAATAATACCATTAATCAAATGAAAGGAGGCGGACTTTAATCTCAATGCTCTTCTTTTAGTGGGATCCAGGTGATGGGGGGCTGACCCATGTTCTTGCTGTCCCGCTGCTGAATCAGCAACTAACTTGCATAACCCTTGGCCTCTCACTATATGATCTGGGGTAATTTCTATGTCTTACTCCTGCAAGGAGGTAGCCCAATTCGCCCTCTTTTCACCTAGTTCTTTCTGCACTAAAAGGTTCCTGACAGCTGGATAAGGGACAACAACTTTTGTCCTAGATTTCAAAAGATAAGACTGGAAATGCTTGACTGCTTTAAAAACAACGTAGGCTTGTTGATCTACCACTGGGTAATTGAGTTCAATGCCTTTGAAAGCAGAGTTCATAAAGGAAATGGGTACTTCATTGTTTTCAATGTTCTTTTGAGTTAGGACTGCAGTGTAGGAACGGTCAGAAGAAAAAGTGTAGAGCGTGAAGTCTTGGGAAAAGTCGGGGCTCATGAGAGAAGGAGCGACTATTATGGCCTTTTTTATTGCATTAAAAGCTTGGTTTTCTAAGCGTCCCCAATGATATTGTGCATCTTTCTTAATTAAATTATGTAAAGGTCTGACCATTTCGGAGAAACTGGGGATGATCTCCTGACGAAGTTTATCTGGCCTAAGAAAGACTGCATAGACTTTTTGGATGTAGGAGGGGGAAGTTTTGAGATGACTTGAGTCCTTTCGGGGTCAATAATCATCCCTTTTCTTGACACAATGAATCCTAAGAGTTTACCTTGTTCTACTACGAATATGGATTTTTTAGGATTTAAGGAAATGTCGTATTTATGACATTGTTGTAGAACGGATCGTAAATGAGCTAGATGATCAGTTTTGTTTTTAGAAAATATAGTAGCATCATCTAAGTAAACTATGATGGATTGATTGATTAAGCCTCGGAAAGTGATGTCCATCACTCTCTGGAAAGTGGCACCGGCATTAATCAATCCAAAGGGCATTTTTCAATAAGAAAAGGTGCCCCATGGAGTGCGGAAGGTAGTTTTAAGTTGGTCTGGAGGAGACATCAGGACTTGGTTTTACCCCAAAAAACCATCCAATAAGGATAGTCTTTCAGAACCAGATACCTGTTGAAGGATCTATCCCATGGGTGGGACAGGGTAGTTGTCTTTATCATACGCCCTATTAAGGTTTCGGAAATCGACGCATAGTCGGATTTCCCTACTTTTCTTCCGGACAGGGACAAGGTTGGAAACCCATTGAGTGTGCCTAACTGGGAAAATTATCTTAACATTTAGGAGCTTATTTAATTCTTTTTTGACGATCGGTTCAAGCTTAGGGTGCATTTTTCTTAATTTTTGTTGAAAGGGTAAGGTTTGGGGTTTCATAGGAATGGCGTGTTATATGATGTTAGGGTTGAAAGTTTTGAGGTCATCATATGTCCATGCAAAAACATATTTAAATTCTTTAAACAATTTAATAAATGCAGTTTTTTCTTGTTCAGAACACCCCACCCCTAAATTAATGCACTGCGGATTGTAATTAGTTCCTAAGTTTACTTTTTCATATGATAACGAGGAACTATTGGTTTTACAATTGACGGATTTTTTGAATTTATCTTGAAGATCATAAAACTTATCTAATCTAACTACAAATTTAGGGATCAAATTTACCATGTCCGATGAAGATTCAGGAGTTCTCGGATATGGTATTACCGTGAAATCGCGCAAATTGTCATCGTGAGTGCATTCATTGATCACCGCACCTTGAAAAGTTTCTTCCATTTGCAGGAAGCTAATAATCTGTTGATCGTCGTTGAAGACTCTCCAGTTCATGATATTGTCGGGAATGGATGGCCTGAACAACAATTCGACGAAGAATGCATCTGGGGACAAGCCTTCTGCAGGAAAGAGTTTGGAAGCTACGTTAGCTAATAGATCAGCTTCAGCGTTATTCAATATAGGAATAGAATTTATATTGAAAGCGGAAAATTTATTCATTAAATTCCATACCTCGGATTGGTAGCTTTTAAGATGTAGAGACAGACAGTGGATAGAATCTCTTACCTGTCTAACCACGATTTCGGAATTGCCAAAGACAGTCAAATTTTGAATGTTCATGTCTAAAGCTTTTCTAAGACCTTGCAGTAAAGCCTCATATTCTACAGTGTTATTAGTACATTCAAATTCTAGCCTACATGCAATCAATGTTTTGTTACTTGCCGGATCGATAATAACACAACCTGCACCAGCTCCTTCTTTGGACTTTGACCCATCAAAATAAAGAGACCAAATTTGATTTTTATCAGGTGTATGAGACCATTGTGTAGAGGTTGTTGGCTGCACATATGTTATAATTTCGGACTGTTGTTCTGGGTTTGTGATAGCTGAAATCTCGGCCATGAAATTGCCGAAAAAGGTATCCATCCCTTGTACTTCGGGTGAATCAACAGAAGGTGTAAATGGTTCGTTGGGATCATTCAAATCTGTGACTGTGAACTTAAGGTAGCATTGACGATTTACCTTGATTTTGTTGGGCTTGCCATTCTCTGGAAGCCACAGGTGATACCAATCTGTCACGAAATAGCCATGTAGTTGCTCCGACCAGTCCCTGCTTAAAAATAGACCATACACTTATGGAATATCCACAACAATAATATCAATGACTTGATAAAATTTGGGGTTAGATGATAATCTTATAAGCACATTCCTTAACTCGCCTACAACTTTGACACTGGTTCGATCAAGTTGGATGATCTTTAAAGTGGATGGTTCAAATTTAGCGTTAATCTTCTGACACACAGACCATGGCATCACATTGGATGATTCTCCTGAGTCTACCATACAATTTTGCATGTTTCTATTAAATATTTCGAAAGTTAACAAAAAAGGAGGTACATTTCTGCGAGTGCTAAGGGTGGTCGCTTGCGGTTTTTTACTCACAGTTTCAAAGCTACTTTATCTACATTATTCACATTATTTACAGGAAGGCTTCCTTCATCTTGAGGATCAATATTGTTCTTAGTGGAAGTCTTCTGAGGAACCTTGTTCTGAACAACCTTGTTATTGTTTGAATTACCATTTTTGCTATTCTCTGTGATGTTCTGTAACATTTTTTGTAGCAAAAATTGAAATTTCAATAACTCATAAACAGAAATGTTAGCCCTTAACTTTTTAAAATCTTCAACTAAATCATAATCTAAGTTGGGGTTCACATGACTCTGTTTAGTCTCAGCTGGTTTAGATTGCTTTGGAGGCAAATTTGTAGTGTTTTTGGAAGAAGGTTTGTTTGTTGTCTTACTCCTAGTGTTGTAGGGATGCATTGTTTCGAAGTTAGCTTGGAAGATGCTATCCGAGAAGTTTCCAAAAATGTTAGGAGAAGACTCTTCTTCTTGAACTGTCTCTTTTTCAACAACCTCCTCGGGAATCTTAGGAGGCATCAAGTTATCCTAGGCTTCTAGAATTGTTTGAAGGGTGTATTGCAGAATTTCTAGATTGAGGCCCTCATCATTCGGATTAGATAGGTTGGTGGGAAAAGGCTTCCTGAATGGGGGTTTGTAATGCCCTTTTCTCGAATAATCTTCTTCGTCTATCCTTTTCAAGTCTATAACTTGATTTGATAGTTTTTGAATGAATTTAGTTAAGTTTTCTAAATCGGAGATTTCAGTTTGTGCTTTACTTTGAGGAGGTCTGGGGAGGATTTCGATCTTCTTTTTGGGAGAAGAACTAGTCTTTGTTTCATTGCTAGTAGTGTCTTTTAGACTAAGTATGTCTTTTTCAATCTGGTTGGCCTCCTCGAAGGCCTCTAACAACATGGCTTTCTTAGATCGTTTAACCCAAATGGCTATACTTTGATGCAAGGCTTTAGTATAGTATGTTATGATAAGATTCTTGGTAGGCATGGAATCCGTAGGGATTCGATTCTTAAGTGTTAAGAATCTTTGATTAAAGTCTTTAATTTTCTCTTTTGGGTTCATTCTTAAGCTAGAAATCTCCATAACTAGAACTTCTGGAGTTTTATCATCTCCGAACTTTTCCAAAAAGCAGGATTCAAACCTTTCCCAAGACACGATGGTATGGGGTTGCTGGGAAAAGTACCAGGTAGAGGCATTGCCATCAAAAGTATAGGGGAACAACCTACAAACTACGTCTTTGTGCTCGACATTGTGGAGTCTAATGGCTAACATAAAAATTTTAATATGATCTTGTGCGATCTGTTTAGAGTCAGGGTCAAAATTGGGAAGCCACCTCTCCAGATGTTTGGGTAAGGGATGTTGTGCCCCAGGTACAACTACTACATCCTGGTCGATCCAAGGTCTAGCAGGATTGTTCTGGTTGGCCATTGGTGTAATCGGTGTGGAACGCTAAGAAGGGGAAATGCCTTCATCAGAAGAGTCTCCTCCAGAAGAAGAAGGGGATGATGGAGGTGGTGAGGGAGGTATTCCAGATCCTCCTGCAGCAGAAGTGAGGATTGGATCTGTAGGGTTCACAGTGAGGTTAGTGCCTCTGAGTTTTTCTCTGATATCAGAGAAATCTAAAGGTTGGTCCAAAGTTCGATTTGGTTGCCTTAAACGGGCTAAAGCACTATGTGTTCGTATGAGATATTGGCGGACAATCTCTTGTATGTCACCACCTGTAGGATTTGGGGTTGTTGTCTCAACTATGATCCCTGGATCATCATTTGATGTGGTTGTTGTTTGAGGGGGGATGTTATCATTTAAATGACTTCTTGTCACTATAGGTGAGCGATTAGGTGGTGGAGGAGTCTTGTGACCACCTCATGCCATTAATAAATTTCAAGCCCTCCTTCTAGCGCCATTTGTTGACGGGTGAAAATGAACGCTCGTCAACTGGAAGAATGGATCTGGTCTGGGGTTTTTTAAATAACCCAAGCCGTTTGGGATGATCCACCCTGACGGGTTTAGCGGCTCCATTGTCTGATCTAAGTCCTAGGAAAACGAAAGAAAAATAACTAAAGTAACTAATCTAAGAAAAACAAAAATTAAAGGAAACTAATAAACAAATCGAAAATAATACACACAGTCTATTATCTATACTATACAACAATAATTCTATAAAATTAAATGTTCAATTATCAACAGAATTAGATCCAATTACAAATATACAATATTTACAAATTACATATTTAAATGAAAACCTGCAAAAATTATTTGTAAACTGCCCTAAGACAACGAAACTATTGTTTTTTATTTTTATAATTTTATAAGAAAGAAATTGAATAAAAACTATCTAAGCTAAGCGACTAAAATAATAATTCTAACTATGAACCTAGACTATATATATATATATATATATATATATATATATATATAACTAAACTACTTAAATAACACTAATAAATTAACTATCAAATAACAAATAACAAACTGACCTGAAGTAACGCTTCAGGTTTGTCTTGTATGCAATAGTTGGTTTAGCTATTAGGTGGGAGAAAACCCGCACCAGATTCTCCACAAAATTCTCGTAAATGGGAAGCAACTGTAATATTCAAATATAAATGACAGGATAAACAAGACATAAAAGTAACAACAATCTTATAATTTACAAATCAACACATTTGGATAAATCTGTATGCAAAGATTTGTATGGATAGTTCAATCAATGAAGAAGATAAACCTTTAATTCATTAAATTGAAGCAAGGTAATTGTTGTACTTTTAAAATAAGAAAAATCAGATATGGATAACACATTAACCAAGTCACATCAACCTGCAATGAATTACGATAGCTAAACTAGTCTATAATTGACTGCAAACTGATATGAATAAAACTTGAAACAAAAGTTTGATATATTGAAAGCTAAAGTTGTTACAAGACATCAACTTTCATCCCAGTCTGTATCATAAATCCATAGTCTGGTTTTCCCAACAGTGATGATGATGATTTCATCAATACAAAAAATAACAAGTATTTAAAGACCACGGGGTAAAACATCCCTGTGGTAATTGTCAAAGCAAATTACAAAACATCTGGGGAATAATCTCCCAAGTTCCTATTTTTGCCTATGACTAACAACTTGAGAACTATATCTAAACTACTACAGAATGTCCCATTTGTCAATGAAATTCGTAGGTACCTATAAGTAGACAATAATACAGAAGTTTAGATATTGTTTTATTGATAAATTGACAAAAATCTAATTTTTAAGACTAGCTACAGAATCTTGCGATTCTGTAGCTGGTCTAATTTGAGCACAAAATCGTTTTAAAATCAATCCAAAACTTAAAGAATTATATTCAAACTATTAAAAAAATATTTAATTGCTAATTGGAAACCAAACGAATCATTCAAATCAAAACTTCTATGCTAATTTGAGAGAAAACGAAATCATGTTTGAACCTATTTCAACCAAAACAGGTTGTAATCGATCAAGCATATTTTTCATGCAATAGTTTATGTCAACTCATCACTTAACAAAATTGTTGTCGACTCAAAAAGAAATTAACAAGATCATTTAAATCCAATCTAACTTTGAATCCATCGTATTATGCAAGCGACTGTGCTAATCAAGGCACATAGCATTGTTTGCGAATCAATTCAAACAGGAACGAATTGAACCAATTTAAAATCGACACAATCATTATGCAAAATCAAAACATAGCCATGTCCGAATTTAGCAAAAAAATCTTGTGTGCAGGTGGAATACAATCATAATCCAAAACGAAAATATTGATTCAATCCAAAACAGAATCGTTCCTGGTAAATCGAAGTCAAAAGGATTGTTTAGAAATAAACAGAACTTAATCGAAATCAAACCCAATCGACTATCCATACAGAATTGTTTCAAAAACCAATCCAAACAAAATCGAAAACAAATCAATCATTTATACTAAACTGAATAATAAAATCTCATAACCAAATCATATCTATATTTAATTTTAGCAAAACGAATCTACTGTACATGATTCACACCGAAATCATTTTTAGTGATCCAAGTATAACAGAACTATTTTGAATCTATTAAAACGAATAGAGCTAATTGAAAACAACTCCAATTAATTCAAGCAAACTTACAAAGAAAAATTGATGTCAAAAAACATACCTGGGAAACTCGTTCATGATAATTTTGAATTGACAAAGGCCGTTGTTTCTTCGACGTTCCTGAAGACAATTGAACCGATGGTTTTTTGTTTCTTCTCGTTGGCTTGAAGCCTGTCTCTTTCTTTTGACAACACTGTAACTTGCTCCTCTAACGATTTGATCTTTGATTGCAACAAGGGAACATCGGTGTAATAACTCTCTAGCCAAGAATTACATTGGATACATGGTGATTGATCAGGTATTGGTATCACCGGTGAGGGTTTGTTCAAGTTACTAGGGGTTTCCTTGTGTAGCTTGATCCCCAGGTAGTTTGGGTCATTTTTGAGGCACGGGGGTAAGTTAAAAACATAGTCATAGGGTTCCTTAGATCATAGGCCATGGGAAAAGGGGTACTCTTTAGCTAGGAAATGCTCAATATCGGAGTCCGAGTCCTTTCTCAACATTATGGGCTTTTGGTCGATGTTCTGTTTAGGCTTGTTCTGGGCAAATATCGATATCAATGGAGCATTTTTCTTCCTTTTACTGTTAACAACATTGTCACCTCTACCTTTCTTACTCACAGGCTTATTGATAGGCTCAGTCTTGTCTTTTGTACATGGATTGGTTATGGTGTCGGGTAGGTCGATGTCAGGGCAATCCGAGGGTTTAACAGGGGGTAGAAGGATATTAAATGGCACGGCTGGCCCAACCAAAGTTTCTGTAACCACAACCTTGTCAACTTGGATAGACTCGGGAGTGGCAAAGCCATTCCTAGACAGGAAGGCTTGCCAACAGTCACCATTGTTATCACTGAAATTTCATCCGCACATGGTTAAAAGAACTCAGCATCCTCAAACAGTGATGAAGTCATTCATGAACCTGAATTAATACCACAACATTGAAAAAGGTCAAAAAACTATACAAAGTAGTGAAAAATTGACGAGCGCTTTGCAGACATTGGGCACGCGCGCATGTGTGGAACAGGAATGTAGAAATCGCGCATAGGCGCACGATGCGTGACTGTTAGCGCAAAAAGCCACGCACCTGCTAAATGGCATATTTATGGAAGTGGTCGGCCTCCCAACCACTTATGGTTTAGCTCCCAAGCTGATTTGACCCTCAAATCTGGGATGGATCCGACTGGTGGACTGGTCAAAGACCTAATAATGCCCTAAATGGCCTCTTTTCACACTACAAAGCAGTTAAACAATAACCCAAAGAAATGCTATAAAAAGCCATGAATGAACCTCATTTTCTCAAGGAATTCAAAGTAATGTTATGCTGCCTACATTGTTTTAAGGACTCCATCCTTGACAAGAGCATTTTGGCACCATTATATTGGACAATCCACCTCACCATTGAGTGGATTTGTAAAGAGTTCTTTCATCACCATTTTCCATTTTCTTTGTTGTAAGAAGAGCTAGCTAGTGAGGGTCCAAGAGCCTTCCCTTGGAGGAAGAAGGGACTCATAGTCCCCTTTCTTCTTGGTTCTTTGTTTTCATCAATATATCAGCCTCAAACATTGGTGACATGGGTCTTTTGGTTCATTTTGTTTCTATGTCCCTATGCTAATGAATTTTGATTTTATTGCATCTTTTAGTTTAATTCTTAATTATAGTTTTTGTTTTCTTTCCCTAACTCTTTTCTCTACAGCTTTCCTACTCAGCAAACCCAACTGATCTTGAAAGCACCTCTTATTTGCTCACCAAGATGATGAAAGAGGCGCAATAGATTGGCGACTCCACTGGGGAAAGGTATCAATTTTCTACCTCATTTGGGTTTATTTTTCTCTTCTTTTAGTTTGTTTAATTTGCAGGTGCACTAATCGGCCTAAGCAGACCTACCAACCAACCAATTCCAAGTTGAATTGAGAGAAATCTATTCGGATTTTTCTTTCTCAGTCGTGTGCCACATATGCATGGGTTTTTCAGCCCACAGATGTGCATCGTGTGCCCATGCGCCTGACTCATGGTTTTGTTCTGTGCACGTGTCTTTTTAACTTGTCTCTTCTCGCGCGCATGTGCTCTATGTGCCTTTGTCTTCACTAGGACCCGCGCATCTGTGCAAAATTTCACATTGTAAAGTTGTTGAGATGTGGGGAAGGCCATTTTCCTTCTTAAAAATGATGTCAAGCATGTTTTAAAGCTTCACCACACTTAGTCCCCTCATCATATAAAGGGGT